>JAJJMA010243009.1:0-17124 GCA_023529015.1 Papaver nudicaule
AATGCGTTAGGGAAACCTGTTCTTTCTCTGCTCCAAATTGAAGCTACATCGCCTAATGTAGCTGCATTCGTCAACCGCCGTTCAGGAACAGATTCTTTTGTCTGAAATGAAAACGCAGAATTTTCAAAAACCATTCAAAGTTACCTGTCAAAAGTCTTTTGTTCAATCTCTTTGTCTAAATCATTTTCTAAGTTTAGCAGATGGATTTGTTTTGTTTTTCTTTCCCACCAACTATCCCAACAATATCTCTTTCTATCTTTTTCACTTCTATATCTAGCTACCTTCCCTTCTCCCTGTAACAAAATGAAATTGAGCACCTAAAATCTTGGTTGACCTTGCAATTTCAAACAATGATATTTACTCATCTTTCATGTATGATTTGGTTAATGGATGCGCACTCACTCATTCATATGCTCGCTCGAACAGTCAACCTCATTTTCCCACTTGGGTTCGGATTTGGCGCTTCTTTCTTGCCTCGTACTGGTTATGACAGCAACGACTATTTAAAAGTCTGGAAGACCGTTGTAGTACATGGACGAACCACACCTAACCCAACCAAGTATACCATACAGATATTGCACGACTAGATTCTAGAGCCAGGTTAGACAATTGAGGACTTGGGCTGTCACTAACCAATACCGAGATGAAAGCAACGAACTCATTTCATTATTATTTTTTGTAGAGATTTTAAAATCCCCAGCCAGAACTGAACCGTTGACAAGCCATGATGCCACGTTGTGTGTAATAATATAGCAAGCAACAATCCCGGACGTGCGAACCAGTACTATCCTATTTTCGTGAAAGATGCTTTTCATTTCTTGACATTTTTTGTATGCTGTTGCTGATGGTTGTGGAATAGCACACCTATGCAACAAGTACCCAAAGATCTTGATTTGTTCCATAATAAAAGTTCTAATGCTTGATCTTTTTTCAGAACTTTCTAAGAATTTTACAAGTTTTGTCAAGACTGTTTCCAAACACTGCTGTAGAGGAATCCGTACTTAAGTTAGTCGCCAGGATGTATGACTTAAGACCAATCCACACCCAGTCAAACTGAGCAAGGGGGAAGGAGAGTATAGTTTGAACATAACCTTTGTCATTGAATTAACAGCAGATATCATAAATTATTGCACGGCACGATACGACCCATAGAGAAAAAACATTCTCAAAACTTGGATGTACATGATCTAATGCACGTCCGTGTAAACTAATTTATGTACAGTAAAGCTACAGTAGAAAGAAGCATACAACAGCACGTACTCTAGAAATTTCACCTTCTTGCTTGTTCGTACACTCCGCCAGTTTTATTGGTGAAGGATCGAGGCTCATCTATTCGTTATCCTAAGCTTTTGTTCTCTTTCCGCTTCTCTTCTTCCTTTCTCAAATCCAACTGCTTCTCTATCTGCAAAATATTAAAAAAGAGATCAACAACCATTGGATGGTGAAGCCGTGTCCACCCACTTCACATGTTAGTGAATTGAATTGGAAAATCTGTCATGGAGCATCGGTAAATGCTTTTATATATCTGTACCTGAGCATTTTGCAGCTTCAGTGTTTGCAACTCATCAGCATAATTTTCAACCCTGATATAAATAAGAAAAAGACAGTTTTGGAGTTGGACGTAAATAAACCAGAATACCACGCAGACAAGTAAAATAATGTTACCCACCACTGCTGCAAGAGAACAGCCTGAGCCTCCAATTCTTTTTGCCTAGCAGAAGCTGTGAATATCTATATAATTCAGAAGGAATGTCAGAAAGAAGCCTTCACTTAAACTTAAACACAGCGGAAAACTTCTTATAGGTTCTCAAGTGAAAGAAAAAAACCAGTTTTTATACCTGTGACGAGTCACTTATTCCTGCATCCCTTGACTCTGATGCAGTACCATGTAATTGCCCCACAAGTTTAATAGTTTTCAGGATTTGTTCCTGTCAAAAAAGTTTTGAAGATGAAAGATGAATTGTGTAGAGGTGGAAAGCACGGATACAAAAAGATCAGAAGTTTTATACCCTCTGCATGGAATTCCATTGTAATAAAAATTCAAGTGTTTGCTGAACTGACGAAAAGGTAGCAGTTGGAGGTGTATGACTATTTGAACCTCCATAAAATGGGTTCACTTGGTTGGTTTTAGGACTACCCTGCACCAGAAAAGTGGGCAATGATTACAAAGTCACTGTATAGAAAATAAGAACACCAGTTACTAAGTTCTTTCCTGCATACCTTGGGACTGAGATCAGATGTGACCTTGAACCGCCCCTTCCGTTGGATAACAGCTTCTGATGATGCATCCTCCATTGCATGCATGGAAGCTACAGAAACAAAATAACTTATTGAGAAATAATTGAAACTCAATATACGAGGTGAACTAGGGGAAATCAAAATGCAGTACTAATTTGAAAGGGAGAAAACACATACCAGATGCGTGGTTATTGCCATTATTCTTTTGACTATACAACAACGTGCCACTGTAGTTTCTCTCAGATTGATATTTTGGTAGTAGATATTCCCTTCAAAATAAAGACCCCAGATTTTCAGTTATTGATCTATTATAAGTAAGTAAGATGATTTACCACCATAACCAGATGGAAAAATGAATGATTCCAAAGTAATTAAGTAGATCGGTAAATATCCTAGAAGGCTAATAATAATCACAGTGAGATAAGAAGGCCTTCTACTTTAATTAGCTCACCTGTCTCCATTAATACTTGGCTTTTTATAAGGTGAAAGAACACTCTCCAGCAAAAGTGAACCGCTGAAGTTTTTACGTTCTCCAGAAACAGCATGCTTGGGTAAAGAACTAGTTCTTTCCAAATTATCACCAATACGCAGTGTAAGCCTAGGCTCCATTATCTTCGGTGACAACTGATCTTCTGATTCTAATTGAACAATCTCTTTACACTTCGAGCTGCTTGGACTTGCGACATCCTCACCAATATCAAAACAACCTCTGCAAATCATGGTTACTGGGTTCACTAATTATAAATTCTCAAATTATTCATATGTTATCCAAAGAAGTAGCTTCCGGTTCTAACTCATGTAGATCATATACCAGTATAACTAATTAGAGGTTTTTTACCAAATGAAAATCCAGAGGGAGTGTAATTGTAAAGAGAAATATACTTAAGTGCCTGAAGAGGGCGAACGGAAAATGACGCAAATGAATTCTCCAAGTCAGGAAGCTCGTTGATTTCGTCCTAAAAGAAAAGAAGAAGCGGACTTTAAAACACATCTAGGAACTACTAATGAGTGAAAGGTACTAGCCTACTAGGTAAAACCGGGTTGGGATATGTCTAGCTAATATCGGTACCTCTTGTGCTTGGGCAGCAGTTAGACAGTTCTCCTTTTCAGGGGACAGTGCATCCATTGAAAAACCTAAATCAGTGAATCCATCAGTTCGCTTGCTGCTAACTGGCTCTTGTGTACTTGAAATGTCGTCATCATCCTGAATCTGCGTGTAACACAATGTTGGTGAATGTACTGATACTTCCTCTTGCTTCTATGTCGATAGGAAAAACATGGAAACATTTGGTCACGGATTATTTTGACTAAAAATTTGAGTTCCTTACTAGGGCAGCCTGATTTTTCAAATCCTCCAGATTAAAGTTCCATCCACTAATTCCTTTTATGTACTCTCGCTGCAAGACCAAAAGATCTATAAATTAGAAAATGTAATTCATAAAGCGTTATCTATGTCAGCTATTTGATATAGTATTCAATATACATATAAAATAGCAAGTAAGTATCATAATGGATGTCAGACCTCAGCCTGTACTTAAAGAAAACACCTGGACAGAATAAATGATGTGGAACTTAATGGCTAGAGAGATAACCTATATTTGAAAAAGTTTATTTTTTCTTTTTTATCCCGGAAGATTAAGTACACTAAAAACAAATAAGCTTGTATTTTCACCTGTGACATCTGCTCTTCATATGCTCCCTTATTTTGTTGAAGATAGTCAGCTTCTTTTTCCTGTCAAAAACATTGGAATTCTCAAAGTTGGCATAAAAAAGTTTTCGCCATTCTGGTACATGTCTCACCAACTGGACACGAGAACACCTTAAAATGAGCTACAGACCTTCAACATCCTAAAACGATCACCAAGTGGAGATAGACCATCAAGAATAGCTCGAGCTAGATAATCATTTGAACGAGCTTGTTTAAAGAAACTGTGTTTCAAAAGCTTCTCCGAAGTTGGTCTTTTCTTGGGATCCTTCACTAGACAAGCAGCTACCATCTCCTTGAAAGACTAGAATTCAGAAGTAGTTTAAACATCATCAGAATGCTAAAACAGACTTCCCAAGATATGTACCACTATGAAACTCTTAAACAAACCTTTGAAAATCTTTTGTCTCTTTCATAGTCAAGACCTGGGGGTGCATTTTGTAGTGTCATGAGCAAAACCTGCAATAAGAAGGTAAAAGACAGAGCTCATGTGACTCCCCAATAAGCAAAAGCACGAGGCCCCCAATTTACAAAGTAATAAGTTTAAAATATAGGCAGATATAAACCTTCATAGGGGGGTACTTGGAAAATGGGGCATGACCGTGAGCAAGTTCTAGTGCAGTTATTCCAAATGACCAAATGTCTGCCCTGCTCAAATAAAGCTAATGTTAGCGAGAGATCAGAAGCTTTCATAGATGGATCTAAAAGACTAATGAGAATTGCCACACACTCACTTAAAGTCATATCCATGCAATTGCTGCATAACTTCAGGGGCCATCCTGCGAGAGTAAAGTAATGGAAAACGATAGTGAGCCTTATCAATAGTTGAATTAGTGCGGTCTTTACAATTAGAACAACCATGACAATTACAACTTTTTTTATTGGTACCACGAAAACCTGGATAGAAAGATATGTAAAGTTAAAATCAGGTATGAAAATAGCACCAGCACGGGGTTCCAACAAACGTATTTCTTGACCGCTGCCTATCCCCAGAATCAAATAGGGATGCTGACACACCGAAATCTCCTAACTTTACTGCACCATTATAATCAATTAATATATTCCCAGCCTGTAGCAGAATAGAAGATTAAGGTCAACAACATTTCTTACAATAGCCTAAGAAGTTCAATTGTAGCAACAACAAAGATAGTCCTCCTGCATGTAGCTAATTGAAAAGATGTGAGGACATTTCAAAAATATGTGCCCACTTCTGAAAACAAACAAATAATGAGCCATATGTTTGAGAAGGTGATACCTTAACATCTCGATGGATGTGTCCATGGGCATGGAGATACACAAGAGCTTTAAGAACCTCACGTAGTAGTGTCGCAATGACAAGTTCTTCAAAACCATCTGGATAAGCAGATTTCATTATGTGAAGGCAAGACCCACTAGCCATAAATGGCATCACAACCCATAGGCTGCGACCGGCTGTGAACGAACAATGTGCTCGTAGTACATTTGGATGATCAAGTAAGATCATGGTTTGTACCTCACGACGGATACCATCCTAATCAGAACACAATATTGAACACATAAGCATGAGAAAGAGATACACACCAACCCAAAAAACAGTGAAACATAAACATCCTGTGATACTACAAGCGAAGAAGTATATAGCACATACCATATCACTGTTGGACTTTTCCAGGTCTAAAACCTTAATAGCAACTATCTCATTATATGGAATGCAGAGAGCCCTATAGACTGTAGCACTGACACCATCACCGACTTCTTCATATAACTTGTAATCTTTGGCGCTGAGCGGAAACTTTTTCTCACCCATGTTTCTTACTTTATTTATCATATCACATCATCATTGATCATCTTCACAACCTACACATTCAACAACACACAAAACATCAAACCAGGAATAAATTATTCAATCCCTAAAATCAAGAAAAAATCTCCAATTCTCATCACAATCTTCCAGACTTGAACCAAACCCCATAAAAATCAAACCTTTACCACATATCTACAGCATTTCACCGAATTTAATCACCCTCAGAGAAGTAAAAAAAAGCATAATTCAGCCTTTTTAGATCACACAGCACATAGATTACTAAACAACAAACAGTACTAAACTAGGGTTTTCCTCAAAAAAAAAAAAAAAAAAAAAAAAACAAATACAAATGCTGACAAAAATTAAATGCAAAAAGAAGAGAAAAAAGTGGGTATACCAAATATTTGACTTCCTGAACTTGTCCAAGTCTCTTCTACCATAAGTGATCACTGATAACAAATCAAATGTTAAGCTCCTTGAACACACTTCTGAAGACTACAAAATCAAAGGAAGTGATGCTGGGAATTGAAGAAGCAGGAAATTGAAAAGGTTTTGCCACTGTCTTTCGAGAGATGGTTAGTTGCAGAGAAGAGAAAGGGGGAAAGTGAGATGAACTGAATCGCGCTTCATACACAGAACCCAGAAAAACAAACAAGAGTTGAAAGTTTAGTAAGTAATAATTAGTCCACTATGTACTGTTTGGCTAAAAATTGTATTGTGGGGCCCAGCTAGACTATTAATCCGGTAAAAAGAGGAAATTACTGCGGGAATTTGGTAACTTATTTGGATAGGTGTTTGATACCGATTCAGATTTGGCTCATTTCACGCCGATTCAGATTTGACTCATTTGAATCTGATTGAGGAATTTATGTGGGGTGTGAGCAATGTAGTCAATCTTGGTTTCGGTCTTGTCTCGGTCTCCCTAAGACAAGTTAGTTTCGGTGAGATTCTCGGTAAAATTTCGGAGGAGTTTCTCGAACTATATATATAGTAATAAGATTTATCATTTGGGTCGGGATATCATGGGACGGGTAGGTTTGACAAAATGTTTTTAACAAAGCTTCTCAACTACACATCACATTCCATCCTACGGTTTTTAGGCAAGAAGACATGGCAACAAAGAAAATAAAATTTTAACCAAGCCGAGCTAACAAAACTTAACTTATCAAAGTATGTTTCCATTCTCTCTCCAGTTCTCTAGTTCTGCAACTTTTTCCATTGAAGGCGGTGCTTTACCTCTAGCTTATAGAATTATTACATCTCTTACTATGTGTCTCATAACTTTATCTATGTTAGAGCATGGCTCGGTCAACCTCACTAAGTGTTGGTATGTCAAGCTTAGTTGTCAAGTTTAGTGATCAAACTCGGTCGCTTGAAACACACATTTGGTGGAGACTTTATTAAGTTAGCTTTAGGTTTTGAAAGATGTTTGGAGGGATTTGGAGTCACTATTTGAAGATACGAAGAAGATCGAAGAGCAAACGAGGATATACACCTTTGCATTCAAAAGGTTAGTGAATTTAAATAATGTTGTTCCATTTATTTTTATTACACTTGTGCTACAAAGACAAAACATAACCTAATGCTTGAGCTTTACGTTATGACTTGATCACTTGTGATCAATGTGTCTTAAGATATAACTCCACGATATCGCTTGCGGTATTCGCTGTTGTGTTATGACATTTCATATTGCTTAGATCTTTATTTTCTTCTCATCTCTAAGTGATATAAGGTTTTTCCTAAAACATACGAGTTGGATAATAACAGTCTGTAAGGATGTTGTCTCTGTAGTCTTACGAGATTATATTCATTATAGTGTTGTGTCTCGACATACCTTGTATGACTGTCGGATTATTAGTATGTATTTGTACGTTCTAAAGTAATCGAGATCGTGACTCACACTTTTGTTTTGTAGACTCGACAAACTGCTTTTCTGAGTATGAAAGCTATATCTTTGTTTGGCTCTGTATACTAGAGTTTGAAATCATACATTTGATTTTGGACATATGAAATCTAGATATGCCATATTACTTTTAGATTTAGAAATCATATTCCTGGTTTTCTTTCTTATGGAATTTAGAGTTCGAACCACAATGTTGGTTTTGGTAAAATATTTAAGTTTCGAAACCATAATCTAGTTTTGGTCCATAAGCTAATAAGCGTTCGAAACCTAAATCTAGATTTTGACCATAAAAAAACTTGAGTTCGAAACTATGTTTGTGTGGCTAACCATGATTTGAGAATCGAGACCAAAATGGGTCTTGACCATGTGAGTACTAAGTGACCGGTCTATTAGACTAGATAACATTCCTATGCGTCAGATACAAAAAAGTGTGATGCTGAAACATCTTTTGACCACTGTGGATGACCCAAGTTGATTAATACCTAATGGGCTTGATACATACCTAATTAGAACTAGTCAGTTGGGCTTGGGCCTAGATACTTTGGGTAATCAAGAAACAAGGAGTGGCAATTATGTTAATAAGTGGCCAAAAGGGGATCTGGCCACCCAGGGGTAAAAGGGAGTCTCTATAAATAGGACTCTAGGGGGGGATTACAAAAGGAGGACTTTTTGGAGAGAGAAAGATAAGACCACACATTACAAGAGAGAAAGTGAGAGAAATGAGTTAGATCGGTGCTACCTCTGAGACTCGGATCGGATTAAGAATATTACCCTATTCACATTTGGCGACCACAGGCGGAGACTGATTTCGAGTCCAGCGGAATGCAATCAGCGCTAGAAGCAATGAGCGCGCCCCAAAGGAAAGCAGAGCGAGTCCCCATTTCAGGCGAGGACTTTGTTCTAATAGAGCACGAGCCGGCGGATAGTGACACGGATGACGCGCAAAGGATTGAAAAGATATCGGTAGGGATCGTGGACGCACCAGTGGAGCCGACTCAGGAGGGTGAAGGAATTGCGCCATTTGTTGACAGTAACGCAAGAGACACGAGCCTGGAGGATATGCGGCAAGAATTCGCGACTCAGGCGAAGAAGCAACAGCAAATGATGTCATTAATCAAGCAAAAGGAGGGCGCATCTGCACAAAGAGATGCCGGACCGATCGCCGGAGTTATTGGAGAGCCAGAATTTGCCGGAATAACTGCCGGAAAAGGAAAACTCGCGCCCACCAGGAGCTTTCAACAAGAGGAGGAAGGTTTTAGTGCGTCGACTGGGAGGATCTCAGAGGAAGACCTAGCTAGGTACATCGAGGAGCATTACCGAGTAGCGAAGCAAGATCACGGGTACAGTTCCCTAGACCCCCCTTACACGAAGGAAGTAGTTACTTACAAGTTCCCGCGCGATTATACATCACCAAAGTTCAAAGTATACACGGGGCAAGGAAATGCACGAGAGCACTTGGGCCGCTTCCTTTCGGCAATGAACCAGCATGCAAAAGATGGAAATCTATGCTTGAAAGAATTCTCGAAATCGCTGTCTGATGTTGCATATACATGGTACGACAACCTAAAGCCAGGAAGCATAGCGACATGGGAGGAAATGGCGCGTCTGTTTCTCAAGAAGTTTTTCTCTGCAAAAAGGCGAGTGACATCGGTCGACTTAGCACGAACAACGATGGGGACTGATGAAGATCCTTTGAAGTACATCACGAGGTTCCGGAGTCACGCGCTCCAATTAAGTGAAGAGGTGCCAGAGGACAGACTGGTCGAGATTTGCGTGGGAAAGATGACTGCCACCCTGCGTTTCGCTTTATCCAATTTCCAATTCCAAACCTTCGTGGAGTTAGAGGAGGCTACAGCACGACTGTCAGATTGCCTTGGAATCTTTCAACAGGCGAAGATGGAGCAGACGTGGTACAATTCCGTTAACTCATTAAGTGCGGCTATTACTAGCAGTGGACCTGCTCCGGGGAATAAGCGACAAGCGCCTTTCCAGCCATATCAAGGCGCCGCACCACAAGGAACACGAGGAGGAAATAATTCTCAGCGTCCTATTCCAGCGCCCATACCTTGCACCAAGGAGCAAATCGAAAACCTCGTCGATCAATGGGCCGCTAACGGTGAAATCAATTTGCCGCCTGCTGTCGTGGATATAAATACCGTGAACAAGGCGCATGAACGATACTGTCACTATCATAGAAGGGTAAATCACTCGACCCTCAATTGTTACGGTGTGCGAAATGCATTTTGGAGAAAAGAGAGAGCCGGGGAGATAGACCTCGGGCGACAACAAATTGACAAAGATCCATTGCCTAAACATCACGCCATGATGATTTCCCATGACCCTAGAGACGAGGGATGGGCAGCATGGGAGGATTCCAAGGGAGAGGCGTGCGAGCTGTCCAGTGGGCAACAAGGCTTTGAGGGGACACACGCTGTGGCTTTCCAGTTCTCCAAGACCATCATCGCGCAACAATTCTTCGATTCCCTTGGCTTCAGTGAAGACCAAGTCAGGGAGGCATCTCAGGCAATCGCCGCTATAGCAGCGGGTCACCAGGCGCTATCAAGAGGAAGGATCACCTTTGACGATAGCGATATATGCATTCCTGGGGAACACTTGCGTCCCTTGTACCTCACTGCAACGGTTAACAAGCAGCAGCTGAGGAGAGTATTCATCGACGGAGGGGCGTCATTAAACCTTGTTTCGGTGCACACCTTGGATTTACTAGGGATACCGAGGGAGGAGATCAGAGAACGGAAAACGGTTGTGCGCGGTTTTGGAGGGCACACTCAAGAATCAATTGGGGTGATATGCCTCGTTATGACCATTGGGCCGATTAAAGCATCAGTGCCTTTCCATGTGTTAGACGATCACACTTCGTTTCACTTGCTCCTAGGGCGCCGATGGATACGCGACCATCATATCGTGGCGTCTACCTATCACCAATGCATCAAGACTAGCATCGGAGGAAGAGAATACAGGGTGCCAGCCACAAGTAACCCTTTTGGACCCGAGGAAGCATACATGGCGGAAGCAGTTTTTTATCAACCAACAGGACAGGAAGGAGCGGCTGTAATAGGCTTGTCTCGAACGATTCCTCTACCAAAGTGGGAAGAGGACAGTAAAATCTCAGTCTTTGATCCCGCTCGTCTGGAGATGCCCAAAGAAAAAAGGAAGGGTGAAGAAAAGGCGTCTGTATTTAGCGCTGAAAGATTGGTGGCACCAGCAGGAACTAAGAGATCAAAGACAGGACCAGAGCCTCGTTTCCATCGTTTCACCACTCAAGATGGAGGACACATCTATAGATTATAGCAATCAGCGGAGGTGTTGCCATCCGAGCAATTGTGTGAAGCATCCACAAGCCAGATGACATCATCTCCTGATAAGGAAGAAGAAGTAACGGCGGGGTCATTACCAGTGGAAGAGCTTACAGAAATACCATCGTTGGACGAAATAGAAGAAGTTGATATCGGCGATAAGGAAGAAAAGTTGATTAAAATCAGTGCGTCACTTGGGAAGGAAGAACGAAGAAAAATGATTGAATTATTAAAAGAATATAGGGAAGTCTTCGCCTACACATACAGCGAGATGCCAGGATTGGATGCAGAGTTGGTCTCACACTCTCTGGATGTTCTACCATACGCGCGCCCTATACAACAAAGAAGCCGCGTATTTCACAAAGATGTGGCGTTAGCGATAAAGGAAGAGATTGAGCGACTAGCGGAAGCAAAATTCATCAAACCAATAAAAAACGCGCCGTGGCTAGCTAACATTGTGCCAGTAATAAAGAAAAATGGAAAAATTCGTTGCTGCGTGGACTACAGAGATTTGAACAGAGCCTGTCCGAAAGACGAGTTTCCCGTACCGAATATCGACATGCTAGTAGACGCGACCAGTAACCATCAAATGTTTTCGTTTATGGACGGGTATAGTGGCTACAATCAGATTAGAATGAACACTGTGGATGCACACAAGACAGCGTTCCAGACACCGTTTGGATGTTTTTACTATGTGGTGATGCCTTTCGGGTTAAAGAACGCGGGGGCCACTTATCAACGCGCCATGGTTTCAATCTTTCATGACTTAATCCACAGACAAGTAGAGGTGTATGTCGACGACATTGTGGTCAAATCCCGAAAGAGGGAAGACCATATCGACCATCTACGAACGGTTTTCGAGCGTTGCAGACAGTATAAACTTAAGATGAACCCTTTAAAATGCGCCTTTGGGGTTACATCGGGCAAGTTCTTGGGTTTCGTCGTTACCAGCACGGGGATTCGAGTGGATCCAGGGAAGGCACAAGCGATCCTTAGCATGGACAGCCCTTCCAACATACAAGAACTTCAGAGTTTTCTAGGGAAAATATCATATATTAGGCGATTCATACCAGGTCTCGCCCAGATGATGGCCGCTTTCACCCCACTCCTGAGGAAAGGATCTACGTTCCAATGGGGGGATGTCCAACGGATCGCTTTCGATAACATCAAGCGATGCCTAACTTGCTCACGAGTTCTCCGACCCCCGATACCAGGCGAGCGGCTACATCTCTACCTAGCATACACGACCGAAGCGATAGGAGCGCTCCTTGCACAGGATTTGGGAAACGACCAACTTTTTCCTATATATTACGTAAGTCGTTTGCTGAAGAAGGCCGAGGTGAGGTACCCTCGCATAGAGCAAGCGTGCCTAGCCCTCATCTACGCAGCTCAAAAATTAAGACCGTACCTGTTAGCACACCAAACGGTGGTGGTTGCCGCGGCGAACCCCATGGTTTATCTAGCAGAACGTCCGTACCTAACTGGGCGAACTGCACGATGGTCCCTTCAACTGTCGGAATTCGGGTTGCATTACCAGAGACCACGAGGCGTCAGGGGTCAAGCAATCGCAGATCTGTTAGCCGCGTTCCCAGGAAGTGACGAGGCGGATATTCACGAAGACATCCCTGGGGAGGTAGCAGAGCTAGAGGAAGAAAGCATGTGGGACATGTATTTCGATGGGTCGTCATATGGAACATACGGGGGAGCAGGCATCGTATTCGAAACGCCCGAAACGGAGCTACTATCGTTCGCTTTCAAATTAGATTTCGCTTGTAGCAACAACATGGCTGAGTACGAGGCATTCTTAATAGGGCTCAAGTTGGCGGAGCGGATGAAACTCCAACGACTTCACGTACATGGTGACTCAAAGCTAGTTACAAGTCAAGCGGGGGGAGAATTCCAAGTCAAAGAAGAACGACTGGCGCCCTATCGCGCAGAGGCACAGGAGCAGATGGCCAAGTTTATCCAGATAGAACTGGGGCACACTGGAAGAGCCATGAACAGACACGCGGATGCCTTGGCTACACTCGCGGCAAAGATCAATTTGAATGGCAAAGATGAAGGATCGATCACAGTGCACAGGCAAGAGCTGCCTAGCACATGGCTACGGGAGATGAAATTTGAAGAAGAAAACGACTGGAGGAAAGGAGTCATGAGAGAACTCGGCAAGACAAAAGAAGAAAGGTCAATATTGTTTAAAAAGCTGAAGTCTTTCGTGGTCATCAAAGGGCTACTATACTACCGAATGGCAGGTGGGGCTTTAGCACGATGCATAGGGAGTCAAGAAGCGATGGGTCTTTTGGACAAAGTCCATCGAGAAACTTGTGGACACTCAGGAGTGGTTCCGCTATACAGAAGAATACAAAGGAAAGGTTACTATTGGCCCGAGATGGCAACACAAGCGGCGACCTTGCAGAACAATTGCGCGGAGTGCCAATCACCACCACAACCGTCGGAAATTTGCACAGTTGAAGAATTGGACTGGAGGCAGCCGTACTTAAATTATTTAAAGAACGGATCGCTCCCGGGAGATGAAGTAGAAGCCTCGGTGATAAAAAAGAAGGCAGCGCGTTTTTTCATCAATGAAGGGGTATTGTACCGACGGAGTTTCAACAACGACGCCTTAAGATGTCTAAGCAATGAAGAAGCGCGAACAGTAATGACCAAAGCACATGAAATGGAACATCAAGGAAAGCGCAAATTATTTGTGCATGTTCACGATAGTGGATACTACTGGCCAACCATGGAGACGGACACAGCAGATTTTGTAAGGAAATGTGAGATCTGCCAACTCCACGGGAATGTCATCCAAGCGCCACACAAGGGATTGCACAGTATAGTTGCCCCGTGGCCTTTCCACAGCTGGGGTTTAGACTTGATTGGGCCTATAAGCCCTCTATCTTCAGGGAGGCACAAGTACATAATTACAGCTACGGAGTACTCAACTAAATGGGTAGAAGCAGCGCCTCTGCGGAATTATGAAGGAGAAACTATCGCCGCATTTATCAAGGAATACATCATCTGTCGTTTCGGCGCGCCAATGATCATCCGCTCAGACAATGGTACTTCATTTATCAACCAAAAGGTGGCAGACCTATTGGCCAAATATCGCATCAAGCAACATGCATCGACTGAATATTACCCACAAGGGAACGGATTGGCGGAATCCACCAACAAGACATTACTTAGGATCCTGAGCAAAACCGTCCATGACCATCACAGAAGCTGGCACGAGCAACTACCTCTGGCGCTGTGGGCCTATAGGATCTCCAGGCGAAGTTCAACAGGGGTGTCTCCTTACTCCTTAGTATATGGAGAGGATGCCATTCTACCAGCGGAAGTAGCGGTGCCCTCAGCCAGAGTAGCGGCGGCTAGTCACGCAGAACCTGATGATGTAGGCAGAATTGCACACCTCGATGCGCTTGCTGAAAAAAGGGCAAGGGCATAAAATTTTGCTGAAACTTACAGAGCTACAAAGGCGCGGCATTATAACAAAAAGGTAATACCCCGCTCCTTTGAAGTCGGGGATATCGTACTAAAAATCGCGAAGCACGTACAAAGGAAAGCCAAAGCGGGGAAATTTGCAGCAAATTGGCGCGGACCTTATATCGTGCGGAAAGTTGCAGAGAGCGGCTACTACTATCTTAACCACGTAAATGGTAAGGAGATCGATACCCCAATTAATGGTAAATGGATTAAATTATACTATGCATGAGAGGATAGGGACAGAGGATATTGATGATAACTCCTACCTTTATTTATTTTTTTTACTGTAAACCATTAAGAAAAAGCAAGAGAAATATATGCTTGTTCTTTTAAGATCAATTATTTGTGGGCACTGAAAACCCAAAGGGTATGATAAACATAATCACTTCAGGAGCGCATTGAACACGCTTCCTTTTATAACAAAATCGACTTTAAAGGGCACTGAGCACCCTGGTCGGTTGGGCACCGAAAACCCATGAGGAGCGCACTGAACACGCTGCCTCAGGAAGCGCACTGAACACGCTTCCTTTTGTATTGGAACACGCTCGGTGGTATTACGCCGGATACGCGGCCACTCTAAGACAGGCGTTATACCAACTGATTAATATACCACTATCAAACTACAGAAACGTACTCGGAGGACCGCCAAACGCGCGCCCTACCAGTAAAAGAGATTTAGCCCACGAGGCACATAAACAAAACATACTCGGAGGATCGCCTAACACGCGCCCTACCAGTAAAAGAGATTTAGCCCACGAGGCACATAAACAAAGCATACTGGGAGGATCGCCTAACATGCGTCCTACCAGTAAAAGAGATTTAGCCCACGAGGCACATAAACAAAGCATACTGGGAGGATCGCTCGAAATGCGCCCTAAAGAGATTTAGCCCACAAGGCGCGTAAACAAGAAGTAAATCATTCACAATATAAGAGATCAGCACAAACAAAGGTATACGGAATAAACCCCGCCTCTTCTTTCTACGACAATAAGCAACCATAAAGAAAATCGACTAGTTAAAGAAGTGAATGTCCTCGTAGGTAACTACAACATATATCAAGCTTTAGTCAGCTCAGCTAGCTCGGTTTCACATTCAGCAACGCGCTGTGTGACAAAATTAACGGATTCCCGCGCATATCTAACATAATCCTCCTCTGCGGAAAGTTGTTGCACGAGTTCATTATAGCGATGACGCGCCTTGCCTCGTAAAATCGAATCCGCGCCCGCGTGCCGAATCAGTTCCATGGTCTCGCATTGCTCCGACAAAGCGATGCGAATGCTTTCACATCGCCGTTCATGCGATTCAAGTAAATGCTTAGTGTCCAAGAGGATACTACGTAAGCGCTTCACTTCTTTCTCCAGATCTGCACGCTTTAATGCGCCAGGAGTAGCAGGGAGGGCTAATACCCACAAACCATCCAGAGATGCCATCACGACTGATCACAAAAAAAAATGAAGAGGATGATGGGTGAAAGATAAAAAAATAGGCAATGGAAGACTCCCTTTTATATTAACAAAACTTAGCACATTTAATGTAAGGAGGATTGCCCTGGGCATGAATGACATGTGTCGAAATAAAGAAACGTTTACATTAAATTCAAAAAAAAAGCCATACGGCATCTACAGAAGGAAAGGGTTCAGACTAATGGCATGACCGCGCCAGCAGCCATGGCGCGCTCACACCGTTCAATTTCAGCGTCAATATCCTTGACAAAACGTTCGACCTCTAAGAGGCCACTGAGAGCGCTAGTACGACGATCATGAGTACGATCCATTCGTCTACGAAGCCCAGCCTCATTATGCGAGCCAAACTGAACACCAGGAGCATGGCCAGCAGCACAAGCGGCTTCCCACTCAGCATGGTGCTCGTTCCAAAACTTTTGAAACGCCTCATAGTGGGCTCGCCTCTGCATAACTATCATCTCCATCTCTTCCTTGACTGATTCCAGTCGCTCGACTTCCTGCTCTAGGTCCAAAGGGGTAGACATCGACGGCGCCGAGGACAAGGATACAAAATAACCGCGCAGTCGAAATGACATTTTGAAATGGGTTCCAAAAAAAAAAAGAGAGAGAGAAACACACAACAAGCACAAAAGAACGGAATGAAGAATAAATGAAAAACACACACATATATATACGTCCCCCAGAAACAACATTCCGAGGTGCATTTATTATTTACACGGAAATCGAAAAGACAATTCTTTTGACCAAAACCCTTTCTAGATACTTCGCCTCCTAAATGCACGAAACAAAACAAGGGCACGGGCCAAGGATGCATTTATCACACGCAAAGCCCGAGAGCTATCATATAAACTCAAGGTAGAAAATACCCGACGCGCTCTACAACTTCGAAGGCGCTCCAAAGAAATCTCATCAGGCTCATACCCAGATAGCCTTACCCTTTCCACCAAAGAGCTCATGTCAGCAAATGCAAGACAAGAGTCATCCGACAGTTTCCCAAAATAGGCGACCATTATGGATAAAACAAAGCTCGCCCTGCGCAAGCGTTGAATGTCATTGCCAATTTCTTCGCGAGATAGCGCCATACCTGCAGATTAAAAGAGATGGATACAAACAAACCAAATAACCCTGAGATATAAAAAAAACAGCACCCATGTTCCAACTATTTAAATGAACTCAGTCATAAATGCAAACAATAAAGGTGAAACACGAATACCAATATCCAGAACCAGAAT
>JAJJMA010243035.1:0-11933 GCA_023529015.1 Papaver nudicaule
AATCACAGAGTGTAGAGAGGGGGGTAAAGAGATTAGGGTTTAGGAGATTGAAGAGACATTACGAGATAGAACCCTGGATTAAGGAGTTATATAGGTGCAGACTCTGCAGAGAGGAAAGTGAAGAAGGCTCCTTTTTTACTTGGAAGAAGATTTGGTTTCGATTTGACTAGTTTATGGGTGTAGTACCGGACCACCGGTGTGAGTACCCATGGGTCATTAACAGGGGCCACGTGTACACCATGAAAATCTTTTTTTAACCATGGGCTTCATTGATGCTATACACAAGCTCAAAGATTCCCAAGGTGAGCTTCTATGCGAACAACTAAGCCTGAATATCTGGAGGAGGTGCAAGTGATTTTTGATAATCATCTCAAACAGTTTTTTAGATATCTTATCACGGGAGATGGCCCAGGCTTTGGTCTACTGCAACAGAGGCTTGCTACGCTTCTCATCAAGTGTGGTGGATTGGGGGTGTACACCATGGAGGATACTGTGCAGTACTGTTATTTGGCATCTTGCTTCCAGACAAAGGTTCAACAAAGGAACATTTTGAGGCAGACTGGTGTGTCTGATTTGAGTCCCAGTTTTGATCATGCACTTGCCTTATACAATCAGGTATGTGGTACTGACAGTTCTTCATTATGCATTGATGATATTGCCCCACATTTTATGAGTTCTCTGTGCAATCAAATACTTCGATGCAGTGAAGAAAGATCCACCCAATCGGTTTGTTCTGGCTGAGCGAGATTCAGCCTTGTGGCAGAGTAACAGGGTCAAGCATGCGCAAGACTATTTGTTGGCTATTCCGATTGCTGGGCTTAACCAAAAACTTGGGTCTCGACATTTCAAAGTTGTCTTGCGTTATAGACTTGGGATCCCTCTTTTCGAAGAAGGGGACGCTTGCACCAGTTGTGGAAGAGAGATGGATATTTTTGGGGACCATGCCTTGCATTGCTCAAGTGGTATTTGTCTCAAATATAGACATGACCTGGTTCGTGATACCTTTGCTGATATTTGTTATCGTGCGGGTGTCCCAGCTAGGAAAGAAGTAGATTTGGGGTTCATCTCAGACATCGGGTTAGCTTTGAGACCTGCGGATATCTTGGTGTATAATTTCATCTTGGGATAATGGGCATGATGTGTGTATGGATATCACAGTTGTTTCACCTTTTACAGACGTTGGGGTGCGCACTTTTGTCTCGGGCAAAATGATGTCGTTCGTAAGAAAAACAAATACTTGGAGAAATGTACTGCTCAGGGCTTTGGTCTTGGTGTGTTGGGTTTTACCACTTTGTGGGAGCTGGGTAGCGACACTGTGGAGTTTCTGAAGAGAGTGCGCTAATGTCATAGTGGTGGATTTTTTATTTCATAGGATTGGGGTTGTACTTCAAAAAGGGATTGGAGCCCAGCTTGTTGCCAGACTTCCATCTAAATCTTGTAATCCTATTGATTCTGATTCAGATTAATAATATATGAATAATAATAAAAAAAAATAGGTGGTTGATATGGGGTGGGCAACTGCCAAGTGGGAACCTATGCCTTAGGCTAGCTCCCCCCTGTTGAGGATGGCCGGTTCATTCTTGGACATTTTCGTGATTCGGTTGATGTTCACGGTTTTACACTAGCAAGTTCTTATTTCTAAGACCTATAAACTTTGAGATATTCTGTGATTAGATTTTTTTTTTTCGGTTATGTTTTCGTTTGTAAATTGAAAGTTTTTCTTCCTTTTGGCTATAAACCGGAAATAATTTGTGCCCATAATTTAATTTTCCTGCAAGGAGATATTCTCTTTGTACATGTTTCTTGTACCGGTGAATACTTTCCTAGCTTAGTATAAGTCAGAATCTTTTATATAAAACTTCCTAGTTTCACCGATCAATAAGATATTATTTCCTAGTTTTGAACATAGTACTATATTCATAGTTATTTCCCTAAATGGCTCATTACAATGATCGTCTATTTAAAGCAGACATCGATGCAAGGAGAAGGGCATCAAATTTGAGTCGAATTACAGAGACTGCTGCTGGTAATCTCTTAGTTGCAAGATGCCTGGATTTTCAAGTTGGTTTGGCAAGAAAAACAAAAGCAAAAATCTTGTACCTTCCCGAGCACCCCCATCCATGCCACTTACCCCTAATCATAGTGAGGAGTGGGATCCTTTCAACAGCCGTAGCTCAGACTCCATCTTTGGCAATTCCAGCTCCTTTTTTGGCAGTTTTAATGATAACATGGATTTAATTGATACTCCCGAAGCTTTCACCTCTCATTGAACAGGATCAACACAAAATGGAATTGAAGCAAACGTCTGTATGGTATTGACGCCTGTACCAATTCGTTATGCAGTGCAAGAATCTTAATATCATTTTGTGTGAGACAACGATTGGTGTATTTTCTTTGCAGTGGTGCATATATTGCTATAATTTTAATTTTCGAAAATGATAGAAAACAACCATTCCACGTTTTTCTATATAGAAACAAAAATGATACTAGAAACCAACCATTCTGACAATTACATGTTCACTGGCGGTAATATAGCGTATCAGTCGAGAGGATTAAAATGTCTATGCAGGACGTTTCTTATTATGGTTCAAAATTCTGTAAAATCTACTATTAGTATTTATTTATTTTCGTTTCGGAGGGTTTTGTGTCTAAAACTAGACCAATGTCTTAATTTAATTTTATTGCCAATCTTTAATACTGCTAATCTCAAATTCAGGCTGGCACACCACAAATCTTCCCTTTCACCTCGTTTGGTTGAGAGAATTGGATTTCTGGGGTAATCCAATTCCTAAAATCCAATTTCTTGGAATTGGATTCCAATCCCAAAAACTAATGTTTGGTTGAAGTAATTCAATTACCTTTGTTTTTATCCAGGAATCCAATTCCATTGCACTACTAGACCAATGCAATGGAAAACTATTGTTTTGGGGGGAATTGGATCCCTAGGAATCCAAAATCTTGATTACAGAGAGTTGGTTTGTCATGTTTGGTTCAAGGAATTGGATTCTTTCCCAGAAATCCAATTCTCCCAACCAAACAAGGTGTTTGTTCAACCAACATGCAAACATCCAATGCACCAAACATACTCAAATTCTGAGAACCACTACACGCAATTGACTTTTTAGCAACGACGGTGGGCCGTTGCAAAAAATAAAAGCAACGACGAGTGGTCGTTGGCGGGACGCCGTTATTGTTAGTGTTGGGATAATTACAACAACAGATCTGCCGTTGGTGTAATTTTAATTACAACAACACATGCATCTGTTGCAATAATTATTGCCACGAATGAGACATACCATCATATCGTGCCGCGTGTCAAACTACTGTAACGGTCTACCCGTTACAGTGTGCAGCAACTGATAAATAACTCTTAACTGTAACATTATATCCAACAGTGTTTTTTCTGCTGTAGCGGTTTATCCGTTTGCCAGCTGGTAGTTTCCTTAACGGTTTTTTAACAGCTAGCAACGTTGCGTCTGCGTAACTGATACCCTAACTGTTAAGGTAACAGAATGTTCTGATGGATTCTACTTCTAACGGTTCAGTGCTTGCCACGTGTCCTTCTATCGTAATGGTTCCAGCAACTTCTGTACGCCGTTAAACTGCGGTGCGTAACGGATAAAATTTTAACGGCTAAGTCAACGTTTGTATTCGTGGGAATCTCGTCTCTAACAGTTTTTTGGATTGACACGTGTTTTTTGCAACTAACAGATTTGTGTACCGTCTGTTATCGTTAGAAGAAACTGTATTATTTTAAAAAAAAATAAACGCTAGCAAGCGTTAAGCCCTGCGTTACAATTGGACCTGGAATACAGTTCGTTTCTGAACCTGGAATACAATTCATTCCAGAATCTGGAATACAGTTCATTTGTGAACCTGCAATACATTTCTTTCCTGAACCTGCAATACTGAATCGAAATCTTGTAACTTTCAATCCATTCCCACTGAAATACATCCATTCTCATTCAACTAACACAACCATTTCATTCAAGCTATGAAAATCATACAACTGTTTATACATCCATTCATTACACTCATTCCTAAATTGACAAAACTGCACAAGGCAAAATAGATACATACATTTTTACATGTGTTATTATTACCCCTAGATTAGAAGGTTGTGTGTTTTGGCAGTTTGCAGTTTATGTGATGTTCTGTAATGATACCTTGGATCAGAAGAAGCTTTGTGTTAGGACATTGTCTGGTCAAACCCACTAGCGTTGGTATGTCAAGCTAGTTGTCAGTTTTAGGTGTCAAAACTCAAATCTTAATTTAGCCTACTAGAGTTTAGATTTCGGAATTGGGATATAGACAAAGTAGTAGAGACCTTGAAGACGAAGACTGTGAAGACAAAGAAGACATCAATTAATCTTCATCGACAAAAGGTTAGTAGGAGTTATGACTTTATGGAAATTCTTCTATTCTACTTTCTCTATTCTTTCGAAATATAGTCGACTACTTTAGTAGTGATAATAGCGATTGAGATCGTATTCTTGTCTAACGTGGCCTTGTGTCATGACCAGTGTTTGTTCCCACAAATATTGTGAGTACAAGAATGAATGAGATAGATTCGGTGCCATGTGTCCATTACAATAGTTTGCTTGCAAATCGTTAGTTGGATATGGATGAATCTAAAGGAGTACTCTTGAGCAAAGAGTCCATGGATTACAGCTGAGGACGTATACACGTTTAAGTCCTGGTAAGCCCAGAACTTCCAGCGGAATCCAGATTTGACGAAATCTGACAGGTGTGGATGACCCAAGTCTATTAATACCCAATGGGCTTGATACATACTAGTTTAGGTCTATCTAGTTGGGCTTGGGTCTGGACATTTTGAGTAATCAAGAGATAAGGAATGGCAATTGTGTTAATAAGTGGTTAAAAGGGCATATGGTCACCCAAGGGTAAAAGGGGATTCTCTATAAATAGGACTCTAAAGAGATTACAGAGGAGGACTTTTTGGAGAGAGAAAGATAAGACTACACATTACTAGAGAGAAAGAGAGAGAAATGAGTTAGATCGGTGCTACCTCTGAGACTCGGATCGGATTGTCAATCTTACCCTATTCACATTTGGCGACCACAGGCGGAGACCGATTTCGAGTCCAGCGGAAGGCAATCAGCGCTAGAAGCAATGAGCGCTCCCCAAAGGAAAGCAGAGCGAGTCCCCCTTCCAAGCGAGGATTTCGTTCTAATCGAGCACGAACCGGTGGATAGTGACGCGGACGACACGCAAAGGATTGAAAAGGTATCGGTAGGGGCCATGGATGTACCAGTGGAGCCGACTCAGGAGGGTGAAGAAATTGCGCCATTCGTTGACAACAACACAAGAGACACGAGCCTCGAGGAGATGCGGCAAGAATTCGCCACTCAGGCTAAGAAGCAACAGCAATTGATGTCATTAATTAAGCAGAAGGAGGGCGCGTCCACACAAAAAGATGCCGGACCGGCTGCCGGAATTATTGGAGAGCCAGAATTTGCCGGAATAACTGCCGGAAAAGGAAAACTCGCGCCCACAAGAAACTTTCAACAAGAGGAGGAAGGTTTTAACGCGCTAACTGGGAGGATCTCGGAGGAAGACCTAGCTAGGTACATCGAGGAGCATTATCGAGTAGCGAAACAAGATCACGGGTACAGTTCCCTAGACCCCCCTTATACGAGAGAAGTAGTTACTTACAAGTTCCCGCGCGATTATACATCACCTAAGTTCAAAGTATACACGGGGCAAGGAAATGCGCGAGAGCACTTGAGCCGCTTCCTTTCAGCAATGAACCAGCATGCAAAAGATGGAAATCTATGCTTGAAAGAATTCTCGAAATCACTATCTGATGTTGCATACACATGGTACGACAACCTAAAACCAGGAAGCATAGCGACATGGGAGGAAATGGCGCGTCTGTTTCTCAAGAAGTTTTTCTCTGCAAAAAGGCGAGTGACATCGGTCGACTTAGCACGAACGACGATGGGGATTGATGAAGATCCTTTGAAGTACATCACGAGGTTCCGGAGTCACGCGCTCCAATTAAGTGAAGAGGTACCAGAGGACAGACTGGTCGAGATTTGCGTGGGAAAGATGACGGCCACCCTGCGTTTCGCCTTATCTAACTTTCAATTCCAAACTTTCGTGGAGTTAGAGGAGGCTACCGCACGACTATCAGATTGCCTCGGAATCTTTCAACAGGCGAAGATGGAGCAACCATGGTACAATTCCGTTAACTCGTTAAGTGCGGCTGTTACTAGCGGTGGACCTGCTCCGGGAAATAAGCGACAAGCGCCCTTCCAGCCATATCAAGGCGCCGTGCCACAAGGGACACGAGGAGGAAATAATTCTCAGCGTCCTATCCCAGCGCCCATACCTTGCACCAAGGAGCAAATTGAAAACCTTATCGATCAATGGGCCGCTAACGGTGAAATCAATTTGCCGCCCGCTGTCGTGGATATAAATACCGTAAACAGAGCGCATGAACGATACTGTCATTATCATAGAAGGGTAAATCACTCGACCCTCAGTTGTTATGGTGTGCGAAATGCATTTTGGAGAAAAGAGAGAGCCGGGGAGATAGACCTCGGGCGACAACAAATTGACAAAGATCCATTGCCCAAACATCACGCCATGATGATATCCCATGACCCTAGAGACGAGGGATGGGTAGCATGGGAGGATTCCAAGGGAGAGGCATGCGAGCTGTCCAGTGGGCAACAGGGCTTCGAGGGGACACACGCTGTTGCTTTTCAGTTCTCCAAGACCATCATCGCGCAACAATTCTTCGACTCCCTTGGCTTCAGTGAAGACCAAGTCAGGGAGGCATCCCAGGCAATCGCCGCCATAGCAGCGGGTCACCAGGCGCTATCAAAAGGAAGGATCACCTTTGATGACAGCGATATATGCATTCCAGGGGAACACTTACGTCCCTTGTACCTCACCGCAACGGTTAACAAGCAGCAGCTGAGGAGAGTATTCATCGATGGAGGGGCATCACTAAACCTTGTTTCGGTGCACACCTTGGATTTGCTGGGGATACCGAGGGAGGAGATCAGAGAACGGAAAACAGTTGTACGCGGTTTTGGAGGGCACACTCAAGAATCAATTGGGGTGATATGCCTCATTATGACCATTGGGCCGATTAAAGCATCAGTGCCTTTCCATGTGTTAGACGATCACACTTCGTTTCACTTGCTTCTAGGGCGCGGATGGATACGTGACCATCATGTTGTGGCGTCCACCTATCACCAATGCATCAAGACCAGTATCGGCGGAAGAGAATACAGGGTGCCAGCCACAAGTAACCCTTTTGGACCCGAGGAAGCATACATGGCGGAAGCGGTCTTTTATCAGCCAACAGGACAGGAAGGAGCGGCTGTAATAGGTTTGTCTCGAACAATTCCTCTACCAAAGTGGGAAGAGGACAGCAAAATCTCAGTCTTTGATCCCGCTCGTCTGGAGATGCCCAAAGAAAAAAGGAAGGTTGAAGAAAAGGCGTCTGTGTTTAGCGCTGAAAGATTGGTGGCGCCGGCAGGAGTTAAGAAATCGAAGATAGGACCAGAGCCTCGTTTCCATCGTTTCACCACTCAAAACGGAGGGTACATCTACAGATTATAGCAATCAGCGGAGGTGTTGCCATCCGAGCAATTGTGTGAAGCATCCACAAGCCAGATGGCATCATCTCCTAATAAGGAAGAAGAAGTAACGGCGGGGTCATTACCAGTGGAAGAGCCTACGGAGATACCATCGTTGGACGAAATAGAAGAAGTTAATATCGGCGATAAGGAAGAAAAGTTGATTAAAATCAGCGCGTCACTTGGGAAGGAAGAAAGGAGAAAAATGAGTGAGCTGTTAAAAGAATATAGGGATGTCTTCGCCTACACATACAGCGAGATGCCAGGATTGGATGCAGAATTGGTCTCACACTCTCTTGACGTTCTACCTTATGCGCGCCCTGTACAACAAAGAAGCCGCGTATTTCACAAAGATGTGGCGTTAGCAATAAAGGAAGAGATTGAGCGTCTAGCGGAAGCAAAATTCATCAAACCAATAAAAAACGCGCCGTGGCTAGCTAACATTGTGCCAGTGATGAAGAAAAATGGAAAGATTCGTTGCTGCGTGGACTACAGAGATTTGAACAGAGCCTGTCCGAAAGACGAGTTTCCCGTACCAAATATCGATATGCTAGTAGACGCGACTAGTAACCATCAAATGTTTTCGTTTATGGACGGGTATAGCGGTTACAATCAGATTAGAATGAACACTGTGGATGCGCACAAGACAGCGTTCCAGACACCATTTGGATGTTTTTACTATGTGGTGATGCCTTTCGGGTTAAAGAACGCGGGGGCCACGTACCAACGCGCCATGGTTTCAATCTTTCATGACTTAATCCACAAACAAGTAGAGGTGTATATCGATGACATTGTGGTTAAATCCCGAAAGAGGGAAGACCATATCGACCATCTACGAATGGTTTTTGAGCGCTGCAGACAGTATAAGCTTAAGATGAACCCTTTAAAATGCGCTTTTGGGGTTACGTCGGGCAAGTTCTTGGGTTTCGTCGTTACCAGCACGGGGATCCGGGTGGACCCAGGGAAGGCACAAGCGATCCTTAGTATGGACAGCCCTTCCAACATACAAGAACTGCAGAGCTTTCTAGGGAAAATATCATATATTAGGCGATTCATACCAGGTCTCGCCCAGATGATGGCAGCTTTCACCCCACTCCTGAAGAAAGGATCTACGTTCCAATGGGGGGATGTCCAACGGTCCGCTTTCGATAACATCAAGCGATGCCTAACTTGCCCACGAGTTCTCCGACCGCCGATACCAGGCCAGCGGCTACATCTCTACCTCGCATACACGACCGAAGCAATAGGAGCGCTACTTGCACAGGATTTGGGAAACGAACAACTTTTTCCTATATATTACGTAAGTCGTTTGCTGAAGAAAGCCGAGGTAAGGTACCCTCGCATAGAGCAAGCATGCCTGGCCCTCATCTACGCGGCTCAAAAATTGAGACCATACCTGTTAGCACACCAAACGGTGGTGGTTGCCGCGGCGAACCCCATGGTCTATCTAGCAGAACGCCCGTACCTAACTGGGCGAACTGCGCGATGGTCCCTTCAACTGTCGGAATTCGGGTTGCATTACCAGAGACCGCGAGGCGTCAGGGGTCAAGCAATCGCAGATCTGTTAGCCGCGTTCCCAGGAAGCGACAAGGCGGACATTCACGAGGACATCCCTGGGGAGGTAGCAGAGCTAGAGGAAGAAGGCATATGGGACATGTATTTTGATGGATCGTCATATGGAACATATGGGGGAGCAGGCATTGTATTCGAAACGCCCGAAGCGGAGCTGCTATCGTTCGCTTTCAAACTGGATTTCGCTTGTAGCAACAATACGGCTGAGTACGAGGCATTCTTGATAGGACTCAAGTTGGCGGAGCAGATGAAACTTCAGCGACTTCACGTACATGGCGACTCAAAACTAGTCACAAGTCAAGCAGGGGGAGAATTCCAAGTCAAAGAAGAACGACTGGCGCCCTACCGCGCAGAGGCACAGGAGCAGATGGCCAAGTTTATCCAGATAGAACTAGGGCACACTGGAAGAGCCATGAACAGACACGCAGACGCCTTGGCCACGCTCGCGGCAAAAATCAATTTGAACGGCAAAGATGAAGGATCGATCACAGTACATAGGCAAGAGCTTCCTAGCACATGGTTACGGGAGATGAAATTTGAAGAAGAAAACGACTGGAGGAAAGGAGTTATGAGGGAGCTCGGCAAGACAAAAGAAGAAAGGTCAATATTGTTTAAAAAGTTGAAGTCTTTCGTGGTCATCAAAGGGCTGCTATACTACCGAATGGCAGGCGGGGCTCTAGCACGATGCATAGGGAGTCAAGAAGCGATGGGTATCTTGGACAAAGTCCATCGAGAAACTTGTGGGCACTCAGGAGTGGTGCCGCTATACAGAAGAATACAAAGGAAAGGGTACTACTGGCCCGAGATGGCAACACAAGCTGCGACCTTGCAGAACAATTGCGCGGAATGCCAATCACCACCACAACCGTCGGAAATTTGCACAGTCGAAGAATTGGACTGGAGGCAGCCGTACTTGAATTATCTAAAGAACGGATCGCTCCCGGGGGATGAAGTAGAAGCCTTGGTGATAAAAAAGAAAGCAGCGCGTTTCTTCATCAATGAAGGGGTATTGTACCGACGGAGTTTCAACAATGACGCCTTAAGGTGTTTAAGCAATGAAGAAGCGCGAACAGTGATGACCAAAGCGCATGAAATGGAACATCAAGGAAAGCGCAAACTATTTATGCATGTTCACGATGGTGGAT
This sequence comes from Papaver nudicaule, assembly GCA_023529015.1. Classification (NCBI taxonomy): domain Eukaryota; kingdom Viridiplantae; phylum Streptophyta; class Magnoliopsida; order Ranunculales; family Papaveraceae; genus Papaver; species Papaver nudicaule. The sequence continues at coordinate 10,334 of JAJJMA010243035.1, forward strand.
ACTACTGGCCAACCATGGAGGCAGACACAGCAGATTTTGTAAGGAAGTGCGAGATTTGCCAACTCCACGGGAATGTCATCCAAGCGCCACACAAGGGATTGCACAGTATAGTGGCTCCGTGGCCTTTTCACAGCTGGGGTTTGGACTTGATTGGTCCTATAAGCCCCCTATCTTCAGGGAGGCATAAGTACATAATTACAGCTACGGAGTACTCAACTAAATGGGTAGAGGCAGCGCCTCTGCGGAATTATGAAGGAGAAACTATCGCCGCGTTCATCAAGGAATACATCATCTGTCGTTTCGGCGCGCCAATGATCATCCGCTCAGACAATGGTACTTCATTTATCAACCAAAAGGTGGCAAACTTATTGGCCAAATATTGCATCAAACAACACGCGTCGACTGAGTATTACCCACAAGGGAACGGATTGGCGGAATCTACCAACAAGACATTACTTAGGATCCTGAGCAAAACCGTCCATGACCATCACAGAAGCTGGCATGAGCAACTACCTCTGGCGCTTTGGGCCTATAGGATCTCCAGGCGAAGTTCAACAGGGGTGTCTCCTTACTCCTTAGTATATGGAGAGGATGCCATCCTACCGGCAGAAGTGGCGGTGCCCTCAGCCAGAATAGCGGCGGCTAGTCGCGCGGAACCTGATAATGTAGGCAGAATTGCACATCTCGATGCGCTCGCTGAAAAAAGAGCAAGGGCAGAAAACTTTGCTGAAGCTTACAGAGCCACCAAGGCGCGGCATTATAACAAAAAGGTGATACCGCGCTCCTTTGAAGTCGGGGATATCGTACTAAAAATCGCAAAGCACGTACAAAGAAAAGCCAAAGCGGGGAAATTTGCAGCCAATTGGCGCGGACCATATATCGTGCGGAAAGTTGCAGAGAGCGGCTACTACTATCTCAACCACATGAATGGTAAGGAGATTGATACCCCGATTAATGGTAAGTGGATCAAATTGTATTATGCATAAGAGGGTCGGGACAGAGGATATTAATAATAACTCCTTTATTTATTTTTTAATGTAAAAGCAAGAGAAATACATGCTTGTTCTTTTAAGATCAATTATTTACGAGCACTAAAAACCCAAAGGGGATGATAAACACAATCACCTCAGGAGCGCAAAGCACGCCTCCTTTTATAACAAAATCGACTTTTGAGAAGGGCACTGAGAACCCTGGTCGGTTGGGCACCGAAAACCCGATAGGAGCGCCCCGAACCCGCTGCCTCAGGAAGCGCACCGAAAACGCTTTCTTTTGTATTGGAACACGCTCGGTGGTATTACGCCTGATACGCGGCCACTCTAAGACAGGCGTTATACCAATGGTTATTATACAACACGTTTATTGGAACACGCTCGGTGGAACGCCTGATACGCGGCCACCCTAAGACAGGCGTTATACCAACTGAATAATCTACACCATTTATCATACTATCGGAATGTGCTCGGAGGGTCGCCTAACACGCGCCCTACCAGTAAGAGAGATTTAGCCCACGAGGCACATAAACAAAACATACTCGGAGGATCGCTTAACACGCGCCCTACCAGTAAGAAATATATAGCCCACGAGGCACATAAACAATGCA
>JAJJMA010243036.1:612-13772 GCA_023529015.1 Papaver nudicaule
TCTGATTTATAATTAAAGCACCAAGTAGTACGTTATTGCCTAACTGTCGAGATTACTCCAGTTAGAGGTTTGGATATTGATTTTTGAGATCGTCCAGACTTTTACCATAAGACTCACGAGCCAAAACGAAAAGTTGGTAGTATTTCGGTACCCCTTCTTTTTCAAATACCCTAAAGTGTTACAAAAATATTATCACTTGGGCAGGATAGTTGTTGGTATTTTTGGTCCAGGATGCACCTGCATACAAAAGATTTAAGATGAAGCATCACTTGGGCAATTTCACAAACACCATGTCATCCAACTCCAGAAAAACCCAATTAAGAAAAATCAAAACCTAATTTCGTACCCAATTCAAATAAACCAAAGATTTGTATAACTGAATTAATTAAATCAAACCCTAGATTCATATAACCAATTTAAGAAGAATAAGATTATGATATAAGAAGCATGTACCTCTTCAATTGAATCAAATCGATCAAAACATAATTAGAGAAAATTATGGTTATCGAGAAACGAGAGTTGTAATGACTGATGAATAAGTGACTGGTTTATCAGTGTAGTGAATAAGAAATTGTTATGGCGAGCTAAAATGAGTATACAATCAGTTGAGTATTTGAGTTTATCTGGGTTTTTTTTTTCCAGCGGGTGAACAGGTAGGTAGGATAATTCCGAACTCTACCTGTCCCCCTACCCACTAAAGACGGTCCATATCCGTCACCCTATCCAGTGGACGGCGGATATGATAAAATTATGGCGGATACGGTCGAAACAATGGGTAGGGCCGCATATGTCACCCGTCTGTGCAGCCCTACTTAAATTAAACAATAATGTTAAGAAAAGATAGTTTAAAATCACAACTTATCAAAAGCTGCAATTCCTACCTGGATCTGTCGATGTGACGGAGGAACCCTATGCTCTTCAAAATCATGTTTACGAATTAACCCTGAGATAAGTCCACACACCCGTATTTGAATTGATGTAGAAAGGGAAAAGAGAGCAACAGAGAGCGCTTGCTGAGTATGAAAGGAAGGAGATAGTAATTTGAATTGGTTATTCTGGTAAGTTCGATCTAAGGCATAATGAATTTGGAATTTGAATTGCTTTCAATCGGTATTCGAGACATTTTTTCTTTCAATCGAGATTCGAGACCTAGGTAGTAGAAATGTTTTGTCCAGTTTTTTCATTTTTTTAATTGTTGGATTGACAAATTTAACCTCGGATTATTTTTATTTTGGCTATGTATGATGGTATATTGTAGTAAAAAGGCCTCAAATGACCTCTTTGCTATTAATGAAGATGAAGTTGAAGATAAAGGTTTCTTTTTTTGAAAGAAAGAGGGGCATAGAAGCCCCAACTTTATTTCAAATACCTCATTCACAATATGTGAGTCACTTAGGATGTAAGTCTAGAACCAGGTATTTTTACTAGCCCACTAACACATATTTGTGAGCCATTACAACATCATAATACATTGCATATTGATACAACAAATTTTACAATGTAATTCTTTTGATCTGCATGAATATTGAAGACATGGAAAAAACTAAACGAGTTCTTGAATCTCCTAGAAATCTGCTGATATTTCCCAAAATGGCTTGTAGCAAGTTATCAACCCCTTCATTTATCAAAAAAGTGAAAGAGTGACACACCTTTGTCTCATCCATTAGAGAAGTTGTATCAAAATCCATAGTTTGGTATCCCAAAGATCTTATAGTGTGAAAGTTAATAACCTTCCACACAAATAATTGAATCTTCAATAAGATGTTTGAGATTCTCCTAAATTTCTTTGAAAGAAATTCGCCCATCTCTAAAAATGCAGAACACTCATTGACCAAGAGATAACCGAAACAGAATTTCGCCCAACCTGTAATTGTTGAGACAATATTCGAAGAAAAATTCTGATTTAGCAAATCCATATATTTGATTCTATCACCATATTTCATCACAAATGCCCAAAGGTAGAAATAAATCGCTATAAAAGCGCAATGAAACAACAAAAAGACATGAAATAGCCATGGATAAAGTTTATTCAAGAAAAACAGAAATAAAAAATAAAAGTCATATATTTTCTTTTGACAAAACTAAACCTATTCTTTTGACAATATTAAGTTGTCCTTTTCTTGTTTAATTTTCTTTTATTATTACAATAAAGGAAACCCTTCTTTTCCGGCGTTAAAATCCTTCTTTTCCGACCAACTAAAGAACCCAATTTTTCCATGAAAACAACTCGTTTTCAATGCCGTATTAGCGTATCGGTCCTCCTCCATCATCTCACCACATAGTGTAGCCTCTCAGCAGGAAAGGGAAAGAAAGAAAGTCATTAATTTTGTTGTCTTGTTTCCAGGTGGTAGATATGAATCAGGTTGCTATGGAGTACTTATGAATTTATCATAGCTTTGAAGGCTTGTGTATGTGGATTGTTTGCTATCAATTGCAGTGGAGTAGATGGTGCAGAGGTTAGAACTACAAAATCTGAGTTCTGTAGGGGAGACACAGTCAAGGTGTTTGTGAAAACTCCTGAGTATCCAGTTCAGTTTCTCAACTGTACATGCTTTGCTTTGTGTGTTTGTAATCGATTCAGGGGATCTTAGTACGTGATTTAGAATCTTCTTGAGTTCAGTAGGATGGGGTTGGTTGCAGATTTTGGTTTCGAACAAGAAATTAGTAGAACGACGCCAGTCGGGATTTGTCTCTAGTATTACTGGTACCGTCATGTCCAACAACAATTGTTCTTCCTTTTCTCAAGTTTCTTATGCTGGTGAGTCTCGGGGAGAATGGATTCCATGTCCTCTAAGTGGTTTGGATGGTTGTAAAAATGGATGGAATGACAGGGGCTTGGCAAGAGCTTCCATGTCTAAGCATTTGAAGGAACGTCACCTTACTACCGATGAAAGAAAAACCAAATGCAGGGACATGCTCAACCAAGATATTGAAGCATATACTGCATGGGAAGAGGTGTTATATCATATAAAGAAGCGGCTTTGCTCCAAATGTATGATCTTACACGCATGGAGTAAACCTTGTAAGCACGTAGAAGACACCATTGGTAGTCCCCTCAAAGACGGAGAGGTTGGATTGAAAAACACTTTTCAGTTACTTATAATGAGCAGGGTGGTAGTGTGGATGCAGACAAAGGGGAGGTAAATACCATGACTATGGGGCTCACTGTGGATTTGCTTAACTCGGTTTTACAGAAACATATACAAACTGTTTCTAGCATACCACCATCGTGCAGATTAAATTTCTCCAGGGATTTGAAGTATACTCTTGATAAGGTATTGCTTAACCCATGTGAGATGTCTTCTTGGATCCAATTACTTCTCCTTCCTTCTTGTATTCTCAAATTATATACCCCCAAATGCACCAAGGAAGAGAGGTCGGGCAATAGGAAAAAGATGCAGATAACTTCCATAAACCAAGCATTGTTGAGGTGGAAGGAACCAAATGGTTGCATCAATATGGATTATAAATTGTTGGTGGATTGTTCGCAGTCCCGTGTTGCCGGAAAAACTAGCAAGATCCCTAAACAAGAGAGCACCAATGTACTAACTTGTCGTAAGAAAATTAGCTATGGACATTACACTGCAGCCATCAGGGTGCTAAATTCTGGAGGGATTGCTCCCCAAAACTCTGAAACCATGGCTGAATTGCAGAACAAGCATCCATTTGCTCCACCTCCAGACATCCCTGCAACTCCAATTGGTGTAGCCCCTATCTCCATCACTAACGAGTCAGTTTTTGGTGGTTTGAAGAGCTTCGCGAAAGGTACTTCATGTGGTAGAGATGGATTACATTCTCAACATTTATTGGATGCCTTAAGTGGTTCTGCGACGGCAGTTGCGGACGAACTCCTTACGTCCATCACCGGTGTCACTAACCTTTGGCTAGCAGGGAATTGTCCTTCTGTGCTAGGTGAGTTTGTTGCTAGTGCCCCCTAACACCATTACTTAAACCAGGTGGTGGAATTAAGCCCATAGCTGTTGGTACCATATGGAGGAGATTGGTATCCAAACTTGTTGCTTCTACAATGGGGAAGGAAATGGCTGCTTATCTTGGAGATTCCCAGTTTGGTGTTGGCATTGCGTGCGTCTGTGAGGGTATTCTACATTCTGTTAACATGATGCTTGAGGTTAAAGGTCACCAATCCAACATGACTATGCTTCTTGTTGATTTCAGCAATGCCTTCAATCTTGTTGATCGTTCTGTTTTGATTGGAGAGGTGCGAAGCAGGTGCCTGACCATCTCCAAATGGGTTGAGTTTTGCTATGCCAAACCGGCAAGACTTTATTATAAGGACTCAATCTTATCTTCTTCTCAGGGTGTTCAACAAGGGGATCCATTGGGACCTCTCTTTGCTTTGCCGCTGCATCCACTTGTGAGGAAGATTGACAGTCAGTGCGAACTTGATCTCCATGCTTGGTACCTGGATGACGGAACAATTATTGGTGATACTTTAGAGGTTTCTAAGTCCTTAAGTATCATTCAATCTGAAGGACATCTTAGTGGTTTACATCTTAATATCACTAAGACAGAGGTTTTTTGGCCTACCTCTGATCCCCGAAGTTTGAAAAATGGTGTCTTTCCGGCAAACATAGGAAGACCCGATGTTGGTGTGAAGCTACTTGGTGGCCCGGTGAGCATTGATACCAAGTTTTGCAGCAACCTGGTTATGGACAGGGTTAACAAGACTATCAAGTTAATTTTTTCTCTCCGTAAGCTCAAGAACCCACAAAGTGAATTACTATTACTTCGTAGCTGTGTAGGGGCTTCGTAATGATTGTGGTAAGTAACCATTAAGGTTTAGATTTTCGCCATGATGCACCCACACTTGATAACTTGTGGAAAAACCGTTTGACATCAAGTGTCATCTAATTAAACCTAACTTACGCTTCGGGTTCTTATTTAGACAACTACGACATGGACAAAGTGTTTTCTGTTCTGCATCAATGTGATTCTCTGCAACTGACATAAAAGACTGGATACATTTTTTATATTCATCGGAGGATCTGTCTTTTAGTCTAGTCCAACTCCTATCCATCATTGGTTTCCAACGACCACTAGCAAAGCCTGTAAAAGTATCAACCAAATGTAAATTTGGTCATATTGTTAGAGCATTGTTCGGTTGAACCCACTGATGTTGCTATCTCAAGTCAGTTGTCAAGTTTATGAGACAAAAACACAATCCTTGATAAGTTTACTCTACAACTCGGACTAGGATAGTTCTAGGCAATCGAGACGAAGACTGATGAAGACGAAGACCGAAGCTTACTACTTGATAAATCATAACGTCCTCGCTGAAGGTTTGAAAGGTATTCCCTTTCCGTATCTTTTTTACCATTTCTATCATACCAATCGTCTATGATGTTGTTTATATGATCCAAAGGTATTCTAGGATTTTCGGCTTTGCATTTTTCACTCTTGTGATATTTTGTATAGGTAGAGTATGTTGAGTTGTCTCTTGAAAAACAACCCCAACGGTGAACGCGTACATGTAACAAATTATCACTTATGGGATTTCAGAGAACGAGCTTAGTCTGTATGAACGCGTTCATGAACGCGCACATACAAGTTCAAGAATTCTCCTGAATTCTCCTGAACTCAAAGGACTGCTCTGTGTACGCGTTCACATAAGCCATGCGAAAACTTCCAACTTTCATATCTTGAAGTTTTCGGTCTACACATAATTTGTTCCCGGACTTATCGTGTCTTGGCCCATGGAATTCAACAACTTAATCCAAGCGATGTTCAAACTAAGTATTTGGACCAGAAGTCGCAAAGCGATGTCCAAACAAGCATTGGACCAGAAGTCGCGAACCTTCGAACAAGGTTGAGTCTTCTTTAACTTTTGGCTTAGTTCAAAGTTCTTAGAAGATTGGGAATGGGTATTCAAGCTATGGACTTTCCTAGTTCCGGAGCTTGCTTGAGCCCTACTCAAGGTTGCTTAAACTTTAAGCAAAGCCTCCCTTGGTGATCACTATAAATAAACGACCTTCTGCAAGATACAAACTCAATCCTCTACACATCTGTGTATCCTTGGATAAAGGTTGGTCGTCATCTCGAAGTCCTTTTAGGACTACGACTATTAAAAAGACTTCACTTGAGGATCGTGAAGCACAGGTCGGAAGTAAAATTCCATCCTGTATCTTGGGTCGATTGAATTCTTTCAATCTTATCACGACCAAGATTTGATAGAAACTTCGTAAGGTAGATCTTGTATCGTAAACCCTAGAAGTTCCCAAACGCAATTCACGAACTAGGTTTCATACTAAGTTCGTCACGCGTTCAGAGGTAAAGTTGTTTAGGCTAGATCAATAAGCCCTATTCAACATATCGATTTCCATTAACCTTGACTTTAAGTCTAAAGGAAATCACAATTGTATTATCGTTTAATCATTTGGATACTTTTAGGCGTCCTGTTAGAGGCAGGGTAGCGCTAGTCTTCATGAAGGGAAGTAGAGCAACTCCTAGGCTTGTAAAGGACGTCAGCTAGGGGAATCAAGTACGTAGGCTACTGCGGGAGCCAAGAGACGTAGGAGCACATTGGTACATGAATTGCTTGTAGGGTGAATTCAGTCTCGATACAGTCCAGTCCGAAGTCTGAGAGTAGGCTAGCGTCTGTATATCGTTCATACTAAGGGTGTTCACATCTGGACGAGGTCCCAGGGTTTTTCTGCTAGGTTTGCAGTTTCCTCGTTAACAAAATTGTGGTGTCTTGCATTACTTTTCCCTTCCGTATTATATTGTCTCTGATCTATATAATAGAAGTAATTGCAAGTTTATTGATTCATAACCTTTGAGTGAATCCGTCTCTTTTGAGATCTACGAGAACTACGTTCTTGTTAGGGTTCGGTTCTTTGAACAATACTCAGGTTGTTGTTTGAATATTGATTTGTGAGATCGTTCAAACAACCATAATCAACTAGGTTCACGAAAACTAAAAGTTGGTGGTGTAACAAATATACTGATCAAAGAAATACTCCAGAAGCAAAAACCGAAAAAAGAATAAGCTCTTAAGTCTTAAGACTAATCACATTTTTCAACTGATTATTTATTATGCGTTGTTTGGAATTTTATTTGACCCAGACAGAATACTATTAGAGTGTCGAGTTTGATATTAGATCCACGAAGGCGCAAACAGGTTCAAACCAATAAACATTATATCACTACAAGAAAAAAAAATCCATTTACAACTGTTGGTTCACGACTTTTCAGGCATAAATCATCAACCATTCTTCAAATTTTTGTGCGACTAACATGCATAGTTGGTAGTCCTATCCTATTATGGTTTTGTTGGGAGCTGCTTATAAAGAAAAATGCTATAAATTGACTGTAAACTGTCTAGTCCAAGAAGAAACAACAATTGGTCTTTCATCGAACAACGCAAAGTAATGAATGTACCGGTTCAGTGTGTTAGAGCATTGCTCGGTTGAACCCACTGATGTTGCCATATCAAGTCAGTTGTCAAGTTTATGAGACAAAGACATATTCCTTGATAAGTTTACTCTACAACCTCGGACTAGGATAATCGAGACGAAGACTGATGAAGACGAAGTTCGGAGCCTACTACTTGATAAATCATAACGCCCTCGCTAAAGGTTAAAAAGGTTTTTCCTTTCCGTATCGTATTTACCATTTCTATCATACCAATAGTCTATGATGTTGTTTATATGATCCAAAGGTATCTAGGATTTTCGCCTTTGCATTTGTCACACTTGTGATAATATGTATAGGTAGAGTATGTTGAGTTGTAATGACCCCAACGATGAACACGTACATGTGTTGCTTTTGGCATTTCAGAGAACGAGCTAAGTCTGTATGAACACGTACATACAAGTTCAAGAATTCTCCTGAACTCTATTGACTGCTCTGTGAACGCGTTCATATAAGCCATGCGAAAACCTCCAACTCCATATCTTGAAGTTTTCGGTATATGCATGATTAGTTCTCGGAATTGTCGTGGCTTGGCCCATGGAATTCAACAACTTAATCCAAGCGTTGCTCAAACTAAGTATTTGGACCAGAAGTCGCAAAGCGATGTCCAAACAAGCATTGGACCAGAAGTCGCGAACCTTCAAACAAGGTTGAGTCTTCTTTAACTTTTGGCTTAGTCCAAAGTTCTTAGAAGATTGAGAATGGGTAATCAAGCTATGGACTTTCCTAGTTCCAGAACTTGCTTGAGCCCTACTCAAGGTTGCTTAAACTTTAACACCATACTGATGGGCTGCCAAGCATTGTTGTCTTTGCTTCAATTACTCAAATTCCCCAACCAGCAACACTTAATCCATCAACCATAATAAAGTTTAAATGCCAAGATCAGTGTACAAAATCTACTAGGACCTCTATGTAAATAAAGTTTAAATGCCAAGAAACGAAAGGAAAAAATATTTTCAGGCTAACCCACACAAGCACAAAAAGAAGCGAATGAGCACAAATCTGGTGCAATGCGAAGATGATAGGGAAACAAATTTTGACTCGGTCACAAACTTTGATTCCAAATGTAAATATAAAATTGATGTTTCAACAAATAATTTCCGGTTTAGCTCGAAAACAGGTGCAACTTATCTCACACCCAGAACATGGATTTAGCTTATTACTCACCCCAAATCCGAATCTAAAAAGATTGTCTACTACAATCTTTTGAAGAAAGCTAATAATGTAGGAGAGTTGTTGTAGAACATTCAACAAACAATATATATGCATCGAATGAGAGAACAAAACTATAAAATTTCTGACTTACTCTTACTGCAATTAACCAAGGCCGAAAATGAAAACCGCTCATAGGAATTTCCTCGACCAGCTGAAAGGCAATACCTTCAATTGGCTTGAACCCTATTAAAAATAATCAAATTTCAGTTTTGGAGAGTAAATTTCAAAGCTTAAGCTTGATAAGAAGAATGAAATATTTAATTGATACGAAATTGTACAAATTGAACCAATAATTCTCACCTATTAAAAGCTCAAGAGCAACTCAGATTCCTTGTGTCATATAAATTGATCAAAGGCTTCTTTTTTTCTCGTCGAAGAGAGAAACGGTGAAAGGAGTAAGAATACAGAAGTTCAAAATGGGTAAAAAGATAGAATATGAGTAATATTAATAGGATAATATTCCGAATGATAAGTAGGAGATTAAACAGGAGAAGAAGTCTTAGTTTGTTGTGGACTCTTTCAAATCAGTAGATTTAGTTCGTAGAGATCTTGTGGGAGCGTTGTTGAACAAAAAAAAAGCAGAAATATTGGGACCGATGGAATCTCAAAAGATTGTTTGAGGATAGAAAAATTGGACTCGTTATCTGATAAGGAAGGAGGCCTGGAGGAGAAAACATTGATATTATCGCTTAAATCATCGCTAAAACCGACCATTTGGTGACCTAAATGTCCCAAAAAATTACTATCTTTTAACGACCACTAACAATGTCGCAAAAAAATATCAACGACGACAAGGTTACTTTTTGTCAATGTTTATATGATTTAGCTACAACATCAATTTTGGTAGATGTTCATAGGATTTAGCGACCATCTTAGCTACGAATTTTTATCTTATCGCGAAAACTGTTACTTTTCCGACAACATTTTTCATCGTCGTTGTTTAACATATACAACAACCAAACTCACTATGTCGCTACGAATTTCGTCGCTAATGGCCCATTTTCTTGTAGTGGCAGCAGTTGTACAAGCTAAATCTCATTTCGATGGTCACCTTTTCCAAATCGTGCGACAACTAATCACAGGTGATGGGCCGAGTTTTGGGCCCCTACAGCAGCGTCTAGCCACATTGCCATTAGAGATGGTGGTCTTGGCATATACATCATGCATGATACGAGCCAGTATTATTTCTTGGCCTCATGTGCTCAAACAAGGTCCCTACAAGACACCATTCTTCGTAGTGCTTGCATCTCTGGTACTAGCCCCATTTTTCAACATGCTTTTGCTAACTACATAGAGGTATGTGGCTCTTTACCTTATGCTTTTAGCGTCGTCAAAACTGCCCCCATCTTATGAGAGCCCTAGCAGTCCCATACTTCGAAGCTGTGAAGAAAGGAATGCCATCAAAGTACCACATGACAGAGCGAGATTCAGTCTTATGGCAGTGTAACAAAACTAAGCACGCACAAGATTATCTTATGGTTATTCCTATATGTGGGCTTAACCAGAGTATTGGGCCGCGCTAGTTCAACTCTGTCCTTTGTTATCGTTTAGGCATCCCTCTTTTTGAAGAAGGTGGTTTATGTACGTGCTGCAAAAGGGAAATGGATGCTTTTGGGGATCATGCCTTACATTGTGCTATCATGCCTTAAATATCGTCATGATCTTGTGCGCGACACATTTGCAGACATGTGCTTCAAATTAGGCGTGCCAGCGAGGAAAAAGGTGGCCTTGGGTTTCCTTTCTGATGGAGGGAGTGAGTCGAGGCCTGCTGATATCCTAGTATACAATTGGGATAAAGGTCAAGATACTTGCTTCGACATTACTGGTGTTTCACCTTTCACAGGTGGTGGTGTCCGCTCTTTCACACCAGGTCATGCTATTTCTGCTGTTATAGCTCGCAAGCACACTAAATACTTGGATAAATGCAGAAGTCATGGGTATGGTTTGGGTATTCTTGCATTCACGACTTTATGTGAGCTTGGGGAAGATACTATTGCCTTTCTGAAGAGATTGAAGAATTGCTTGGCTAACCATGATGTTAATTTAAGATTAAGCAATTTTTCTTTTCTATAGGTTAGGTGTTGTTATTCAGAAAGCTGTTGGTACCCAGCTTGTTGCTAGGCTACCAACCAATCACTTTGAAAATGTATATGATAATTAAATGCCAAGGCAAGAAAGGCTAGTTTGTATTATTTAGATTTTTTTTCTATACAAAATAAAGTCATATATTTTCTCTTTTTTATTTCCACTTAAAAATAAAAATTCATCTATGAAGCATGGATACTGATACGGGGATACCGATACGGGGATTCGTCAATTTTCAAAAATGGGGATACGTGCATCCTAAGTGAATTATAATATTATATAAATATTAAGGGAAGTATCCCCTCCTAAGTATCCCAGAGGTATCCCAAAAGTATCCCCTACCCTTTTGGTAAATAAAAAAAGTGATACGTAAAATGGAGTGTCCGATACGTATCCCCAAGTATCCCTAAGTAGCCAAGTTAGATACGGCACATATACGGATACGTCACCCTTTTTGAGGTACCGTGCTTCATAGAAATTCATTTATAATTCTATATTTAATAAGGAAGGATACAGTAGGAAATTCATTGCTCTCTTAGTCAAAGTGGACTTTTAAAATGGGACGGATTATAAAAAGAGATATTTTATAAACTGCCCCTAGTTCAGAACCCGACTTACCCACTTGCCCCCGGAAAAAAAATCATTTATTAACTGCCCCCATCGTTACTAGTAGACTCTAGAGAGTTAGGTCAAACCTTGACTAGTCAAACTTTCTCGCGAAATTACCCAGCTGACCCTATACAATACAAAACACACGAGTCAGTTTTTTGGAAACATCGAATTCTCATTTATCAGAAAAAAACATCAAGAGAGAGAGAGAAAAGAGGAGATAAGAGTGAGATTGAGATTGAGTGATTCAAGTTGGTAAATCGATTCAAATTCAAGTGATAGGGAGTGAGAGTGAGTGATTTGGAAACCAGAAGAGTGATTTTTAGGGTTCATCAACAAAGTTACTGAAAAAGGTGGGGTACCGAAATACAACCAACTTTTCGTTTGGGCTCGTGAGTCTTATGGTTTAAGTTTGGACGATCTCAAAAATCAATATCCAAAACCTAGATAACCGGAGTTGTGATCTTGGGGATCAACTCAACAAAGTTGGGACTTTGGAGTTAAACTCTACGATTATTCAATAACGTACTACTTGGTGCTTTAATTATATAATCAGAGATATAATGCGGAAAGTAAAAGCACACAAGACACCAGAGATTTTTTTAACGAGGAAACTGCCTTGCAGAAAAACCTCGGGACCTCGTCCAGATTGAACACCGCCCAGTACAAACTGACTACAAACGCTAGCCTACTATAAGACTTCGGTCTGGGATGTAGCAGAGACCAACTCCAGCCCTCCAAGCGAATTGGCTACTGTCGCACTCCTTACGTCTCTAGATCCCCCACAGATCGTCACGCACTTGATTCCCCCAGCTGACGTCCTTTACAGGCCTATGAGTTGCTTTGACCGATGTCAAAGTCTTGTGTAAGCAATACTGGCTTTGCAACCTAATTGTTGACGTATGGTCTAACTGTCCTCTATCAGTTTACCATACACAAGTTGAGTTCCTTCGGATGATTAAATCCAGGTCATACGGAAATCTACTTCACAAATCAGGGCTGACAAGCAAACCGAGTAAGCTATGCCCAATTTTTCTCTACTTCAGTTATACACGAAGAATCACTTATGAAACTTGTATAACTGGAGCCAACTAGGTCTTACAACACCGAGTGCAGCCGTGCGTTGCTACCTTTCAACCTTGTGTGTAACGTATCAGTTCTTGAATAGCCGTATAACAGAAGAGACGGACTATGGAATAGACAAGAACGTGATCAGGTTACCAAGGTTACAGGTTAATCCGATTTCAACCAAATATGGTCTCAATCTCCTACCTGTGCTTCCCAACTCCCAAGAGAAGTCTTTTATAGTCGTAGGGAGTTCCCAGAGGAGCTGCAACCTATAGAGGATGACTATACCACAACAAGCGTTCACCGAAGTGAAAAGAGTTTACGCTACCTTCCCTAAGGACCTTCACGTATGCTTGATGCTTGCGGTATTTGTCCATAGACACCTCTATTTATAACATTCAATAAGATAGGTTGCTTTGGAATAAAGCAATCAATTACTTGTCCCACAAGTTAAGGAAACCCTAAACTTGATAACCAAGTAATAGAGATTAATCTCAATTGGAATTCTTTTTATCATTATCTGCCAAGTGTTTTGTTAGCTCAAAAACACTTCAAGATAGAATCCAACAGACCAGAGATAATCTTATCGTATTGACTCATTGAGGATCGTTAGATGGAACACAAAAGATATTATGTGATATACAAGTCCATCTAAGAGATAAAGGAGTTTAGAGTTTGACCCAAGTGAAATTCTGAAAGAATATTCACTAAATCCGACACCAGCAAAGTAACCAACATTGGATTCGCGTACA
>JAJJMA010243039.1:0-19144 GCA_023529015.1 Papaver nudicaule
ACAACACAGATGACGACCAAACAGAGTCTAATGGAAGATTAACCGCAGAGTCTGAAAAAGGTGAAAAGGGGGAAGGTCAAAAACAAAATTAGGGTTCACAACCCAGCATACACCAGCATAAAATTAAGATTCAGAATGCATATAAAACAGAAATTGGTGACAAAGGGAGCAAGAGAAACAACTTACAGAGGGTGGATAACTGGATGCTCCATCCGAATCAATTCAATCAATTTATAGTCACAGATGAAATCAAAGCAGCCATTTTTTCATTGGAGGTGTTACTATGGAATTCAATCGGGGAACTAAACCGAGCTTCGGTTACAAAAAATGAGAGGGTTATAGTGGGAGAAGATGAACATCATTTTTGACGTTAAGGAGTGGAGGGCCGGTGGGAGGTAAATAGGGAACTTATTGCCCTATTTAAGAAATGGGATTAATGATGCCTGCGTGGCAAGCATATTGGAAACACCGTTAGATGAAGTCATAGAATTCAACACTGGGAGGATTGGAAGATCCTAGCCACCACTCAGATTTTCCAAAGGTATCCTGACCATCCCGTGACTCACCAAACACTTGTGTTTTGTAAGTATAGATTTTTTAAATGGCTAGACTTTCTTCTATTTTTGGTGTTAACTTTAATGATTATAATTAATTTAATGATTAAAGTGATTTTGATGTTTTTGAAGGAGAAAAGGAGGGATAAAAAAGGGTTTTACGAGAGTATTGTAATTGAAGATTCGGAAATGTGTGATTCAGGTCACAATTAGGAAGTTTTTTTTTTTAAGCAAAGGCCTGATATTAGGAGAAGGTTCTAATCAATCTTATTTTAGGGCTTTTCAATTTGTATTCTACCCATAGTTAAATTAACAATTTAGATTTCATTAACCAATTTTACACTCAAGTCATAAGGACGGTAAAAAATTGAGACAAAGTTTATGATGAATTTGAAACACACCGGGTACAATGTTCTGAATACCGGACCGACCGTCGAACAAGAAAAGTCAACCAGTCAGCGTCATTCGGTCCAACAGTGATTTAACCCAGGTTCACGGGGTCAATAACTTTGATCTATTTGTTAAACACGTGTGGCGTGAGAAAACAGGGGTTGGGTTTTAGTGGCTTAAACGGGTTGATGATGAAGGATTTGACATTATGAAATAAATCGAACGAGATGTATTTCGTATACAAAATCGAGAGAAGGTGTGAGTAAAACCGAGTTTGAACTTGGGTATACATAGAACATCTAATTACAGTAGTGTGATAAAGCGAAGGCATTTACAGATGAGATTTTCATCAAAACAAATATTTATAGATAGGATTTATATCGGTTTTCGATGAACCTCGGTCAATGGAAATTATATCGGCAGATACTAATTCCACTGGTAAAGTGGTTTTACCAGGCCATTTTGCTTCCTTGCTTGGTCCATAGCGTGCAAAACATGGAAATATACACTCTTTGCAATGCCCATATAAGGGGCCTAAGTGAACTGAGTGTGGTCATCTTGATAAACCCTAGGACTTGATGTTAGGTAGTAATACATGGGTACAACACTACAAGCCTACAACATTTTCTTTTGGCCTATAGTTGATGCTAGGAGCTTGGTGGATGGTGTTTTTCCTGACAGAATCAGTAGCGCCACTAAGGGTGTGAAACTGTTAGGTGGACCAGTGAGCTCAGATCCACAATTCTGCAAGGATTTGATTGTTAGTAGGGTGCACAAGACTTTGGGTTTGATGGAGGCTATTAAGAAGCTACAAGATCCACAATGCGCGGAACTGTAGTGGAGTTTCTAGACTTTACTTCTCTATGCGCACGACTAAGCCTGATTACTTGTCTGACGCACAACCTTTGTATGATGAGAATCTGGTTGTTTATCTTCGACAGCTTATTGTGGGAGATGGGCCTGGTTTTGGTTCGCTTCAGCAGAGGATTTCTACTCTCCCCGTCAGATGTGGTGGGTTGGGTGTGTACACTATGCTGGACACGATGCAGTACTGCTATGTTGCTTCGTGTACGCAGACAATCTCTCAACAACGTAACATCTTGTGACAGTCCTCGGTGTCTGGTTTGAGCCCCAGCCTCGAACATGCCTTTAGTGTGTACAATCAGGTATGTGGTATCTCGGATTCACCTCTAACATCGACAACGTCGCCCCCCATTCCATGAGTTCTCTGGCGGTTACATATTTCGATGCTGTGGTGAAGAAAATACCATCTAGCTTTAATTTGTCTACACGAGATGCTGTTCTTTGGCAATGTAGCAAGGTCAAACATGTTCAAGATTTCTTGTTGGCGGTTCCCATAGATGGTTTGAACCAGCATATTGGGCCCAGACATTTTAGGTCGGTTGTGTGCTATAGATTGGTCATTCCTCTTTTTAAAGAGGGTGACTTATTTTCCGCGTGTGGCAGGGTGATGGACATTTTCGGGGACCATGCAGTTCACTGTACCAAAGCGATTGGTTTTAAATATCGTCATGACCTCATTCGTGACACCTTTGCTGATATGTGCTATCGTGCTGGAGTCCCAGCCAGGAAGGAGGTGGATTTGGGCTTTCAGTCGGATGACGGGTTAGCCTTGAGGCTCGCTGACATCCTAGTTTACAATTGGGATAATGGCCGTGATATGTGCTTAGATGTAACTGGTGTTTCTCCTCTCACGGGCAATGGGGTACGTGCTTTTATCCCTGGTCAGGCTATTGCTAATGCTGTGGATAAGAAAAAGGTAAAATATCTAGATAAGTGTTCAGCTAATGGTGTCGGCCTTGGTATCCTCGCTTTCACCACTCTGGGTGAGCTTGGTAGTGATACGGTAGATTTCCTAAAGAGGTTGCGAAATTATATGGCCAGTCATGATACGTACGTCAAGGTTGGTGATTTCCTTTCTCATAGGTTAGGTATTGTCGTTCAAAAAGGGATTGGGACGCAGCTTGTTGCGAGACTCCCGTCCAATTCTTGTAAGCTCCTCTCAGTTGATGATGATTAATAATATAAGAATTAAAAAAAAAAAAAAAAAAAAAAAAAAAAAAAAAAAAAAACTTTTTTTTTTTTTTGAGGTAAAAGGGTTGAAATATATTAAAAAGAAAAAAAAAAGTACAAGAGAGGAGGCGCCTAAGCGCAACAAGAGAAGGCATCATGCCCTCTCAAAACACAAGCTACAAGAAAAAAAGCAGCAAACACAAGGCAAAAGCACTCAAGAAACAGACTCCCCTAATATTTCTTCTTTGGCATTGGGGTTCTCTTTCCTCTTCCTAAATCATCATTGCTAGGACCCAAGTCCTTGGCTGACTTTAAGGGGTTGGAAATACCAACAATATCTCCAAATATGTTCTTCACCGCTTCTTCTTTACCACCACGGCCAAGTTGAAGAGAGGAGCTAAAAATTGAAAGCCTCTCGAAGCCAGTGGCAGTGGAAAAAGAAATAGCTACGAGTAGTACACTAGTTACTGATAGTATAGATAGAATGGAGGATATTGAGGGTTCTGCCAAGACACCTCAAACTATTGAAAATGATGGTGCTGCGGCAGTCGCGGCAGTCTCGGTTGAAGCAAACAATGATCAACTCATTTCACAAGGTAGTACGATGTTAGTGAAGGGGGGATAGAGCATTCAGGGGACAATGCAGCTCAAGTACAACTTTCTTCTTCTCCTGCAAAAAAACGTTACAGTAAAACGATGACCATGTCTTCAAAACTGAACTGAGTTTTATCATAGTGTAGTTAAACTCTCTCTGGTGCAAACCTCATATATTGAAGGTAAAATTCATACATAGTTCATATCCTTTAAAAGTTGGCTATGGATACTAGCCAGAGGATTATCAGACCAAGTTCTACTAATCTTACTTGTTCTTGCTAACTTACACAAGATATCAGCTACTTTGGTTCTTTCTTTTGGCACACAACTACAATGCCAAAGGTTACTGGAAAACAAGATACGTTTAATGTCTTCAATAGAATTTAAAAGACTCCATGCGGAGTTATAGTCTTCTTTAGTGACAGCATCTGCAATAAGCTTTGAGTGCAGTTCAAAATATACTTTCTCCAACTTTAGTTCTTCAGCCCACCTAACAGCTTCCCTTAATCCTCTGCACTCCGCTTCCTCTGTACTGTCCACCTTCTCTAAGTAGATACACCTTGCTCCTTGTTGTTGACCTGCACAATTACGAATGATTAGGCCTATTCCTCCTGTTTTTGAATCAGACATATAAGAGCCATCTGAAGTAATAGTATATGCATTCCCAGATGGTGATATCCAGTGAACATTCACTCTAGACTGACGTTCATTGACAATGAAAACAGAAGTGTTAGGTTTTGAGAGATTGGCTTGTTGCTCGGCAACAAACTTTCTGCAATCGATCATAGATGATCTTTGCTGGTGTAGAGTTGTTGTTCTGATAGACTCGTTGGCATCTCTCGTTCCAAATACACCAAGCTATAATTGCCCAGTTTGTTAGATCATCCTGTGTAATTTTCTGATTTTGCAATCTCTCAAACCAACTGCATATCCATAGTGATAAGTCGTCCTGTGCATCAGAGTGTAGACCCCAGAGCTGAAACCAGACTACTCTGGAAATATCACACTTCAGTAGTACATGAGATGCGGATTCACCATCTCCTTGACAAAAAGGACATATATTTTGAATATAGTGAATGTGCCTTGACAGTTTTTTTCTGGTGCAAGCAAGTTGCAGAGGTTGCATCGCACAAAAAAGACAAGCTAGTCCTGCCGAAATGATCGAGACAAAACACGTCTTGGTGCGCTGCCATTCAACTGTTAAAGATGGAGCATTCTTTTTCTACAAGTTGAGTTGCTAATTACCACTACTATGCAAAAATATGTTCTCATTTCGGCTGAAAGGACATATTGACTGTTGTTTGGGGTTTCTAAAATTCTTCCTATATTATTTCTACATCAAAAAAATGCAAGATGAAGATGTACCAAAGGTAAGAAATTCTGGAAAGTACGTCTGAAGAATAAAATTGATAAAAATAAGAAACAATTCTACGATTTGTCCTCTCGATGCATTCTCTCTTCTATAGCATTATAGACAAAGGTTGTAACTACCTTACTGACGTTGGATGCCCAAAATGCCTTCCTGCTACATTTAGAAG
The DNA here is from genome assembly GCA_023529015.1 of Papaver nudicaule. Classification (NCBI taxonomy): domain Eukaryota; kingdom Viridiplantae; phylum Streptophyta; class Magnoliopsida; order Ranunculales; family Papaveraceae; genus Papaver; species Papaver nudicaule. The sequence goes on from JAJJMA010243039.1 coordinate 5,111, forward strand.
GTTTTTTAACCTCCTAACTCTGACTTCTAACACAGCTTTGAAGCCTACAACTTGCTGTGGCTCTTGGGAAATTTTCCAACTGCACCATAAGTTCTGTCACATTTGTAGCGCTTCTAATCTTGTGATGGACAGTCAACGATTGCAAAGCTTTGGCGATCCTCAAAATTGCTTTCGCACAGCTAATCTCCCTAGTACCCCACAAAAAAGGCATAAAGCTAACTGATTTAAGGTGTACAAACAAACTCCCGGTATCCACAAGTGACGTCCAGCCATCGCCACGGTTCTCTTTGCACTTATAAACATTTCCGTAAAATGGTTCCCCCTGAAAGTGAAAAGAGTAAATAGAAACAGTAGGATATACTACTAGAAACATAATAAGTTAACAAGTGAAAGCTAAAAACTTATTACTGTTATTTATCCACTGATGAAGGTATGCTAAATCAAAAGTTATGCACAATTACCTTGTCAATTACGAGTGACTCCAGATTCGGCATTACTTTGAGTAAAGCAATCACTACTACATCAGAGTCCGGTAGAAGAGTTATTTTAAACCACTTGACATTACTATATGATGGCGAATTCCTTAATAGATTGTCAGCCTACTCATTACCAGGCAGTGGCAACAAATAAATCAGTTTAAAGGTGACAGATTAAATTACAGGAGAAGACAGAAATCTAAATAGAGCAGCAACCGAGAATACCTGTAAGGGTAGATTCCAAACAGTTAGACATTTAACATGTCCAAGGGCTCGAAGAAACTCTCTTGCTGCTTCAACATAACCTTTTGTTACCTCCCATAAGTGTAAGTCGACAACTGCTTCCGCTAGTGTAGGAAAACCAGTCAAGACGTATTCTTTTGCAACGTCAGCCACGTAATACAGAGTCACAAGACTTGGCGCATGAATTTTGAGAGCACAGGTTTGTATACCATGAGAACCAGTAATTCTCAAAATTTTAAGTGTAGGAATTGAAATAGAGAAACTCGGGCAGGGGAACTGGCAGTTGGCCAGATGCAACTCTTCAAGGACAGGGGAATTTGAAAAAACTTTGTCATTCCAGAACTGACTGCTAAGCACCATTCTATCAAGTCGAAGGTATTTGAGTCTTGGAAATGAGATGAAATTAGGAAACTCAATATCAAGAGAAACTCCTAGCCGCAACGATGTCAGAGTTGCACAAGTAAAAAAGGATTGGGTAATAGATAAGGGTTCAAATTGGCGCAAGAATAAACTGAAATCTTCGACATTGTGCCGTACTACAATGTCGATCCAGGAATTGACTGGAAATTCATTCAATTCGTCAGATGATCTGAGACAGAACTTGTGGATATTATTATCTGATGACAAAGTACGACGATGCATTGTCCCATCCACAAAATCCATGAACTGTCTGGTTATTTCCAAACGTCTAGCTTCTCGGTTCCAGATCCAATTGTCCAATTCAAATTCAAGTTTGGGAATAGAGGTCCAGATGTATTTCCATCTGTGAGATAATACGCTGGTACGAGCAACAGCCTCGGTTTCAAGGGATGATAGTATATGATGAAGAATACTGTCAGGTAATTGGCTGATCCTATCCATACTGAAATGTCCCTTCAGTTACCTTTTACATCAGAATCTTACAAAAGAGAAAAAGAGAGTTAAGACTTGAGAGTAACTTATTTTGTGAAACAGTGAACGACATAGTAATAAGATGCTTCCGGTTTCAATTGTTACTAAGATTCTATCACCTACTAGTTCATTCTATATGATTTCTACAGTCACCTAGCAAGCAAGCATTAGACAGTAAAACTAATAATCTCATTTAGGGGTTTCATCAAACAGTCGACATGCATTTATAAGATTTTAACATCCAACCAGACTTTGAAGTAAGGAAATAAAATAAACTCATAGAAGAATGGATGAAATCAACGTACCTATACTTTCTACTAGTATAGTTTGTTCTTGGTGTGTGAATGATGCGAAATTTTCTTCTTCAGTGCAGACTAGGGTTACGATATTTCACTTGTGAAATAGGAAAGAAAGAAAGAAATGAAAGGAAGGGTTTGTTGAAGGCTATAAATAGTTGCCCGAGTTTTTAGTCCCACATCGTAACGGTTATGTTAATAACCCACAGGACCGGATTAACGGGTCAAACAGGACCTTTATTCAAGGAGCCATGACTTTTCAAGACCTTTATCCTAGGAGCCATCAGAACTAGGTGATTTTGAATGGAAATTCAGTTTTTACCCTTGGAGTGAAAAACTAGTTGATCCAATGGCTCTAGCAATGCTACATCAAAAATGTTATAGCACTGTTAGATCAAACTACTTCTCCAAACACACTTGAACTAAGGTTTTCTTTTAAATTTTATCACATGAACTGATTTTTATCAACGTTTGTTAAAGTCTACTGCAATCTCCTCAGACCAAGAGTTGTCGAATTTCATTTTTGATGAAACAGGGAAAGAAAGGAGGGAATGGTTTCAAATAGTTGATTTTATTTCCGACTAAGTTGTCGTACATGATATGCAGTTTCGGATACCAATCATCGTTGCCATAACGTCTGCCACCACTTCTCTGGCCTGGTAAAACTCACAGTAGTCGGCCGATTCCAAAGCTATGTGCAAAATGAGAAGCATATAGCAGATGCAAATTTAGTTCATTAAGGGAAATTGGCACTTCCGCTCAACATGTCCCTTCACATTTCCAAGTCGAACAGTGCAATCTGTTTAGTTGAAGTACATGGAACGCACTGATGAGGTAAAAAAAAAAAACTTCATGGTAAAGCCAATTTGTTTACTCCGTTCTACAGGACATGTCAAAATTATGCTTCTAGTTTCTTGTATGAGTCGACATAACGGTTTAAGATAAAAGTCTGAGACTAGACTTTCATCAAGATAAACCCTTCTCCAGGCCTGGAGGAGGATTTGTAAGTCCTGGAGGAGGTTTTGTGCTTGATGAAAGTCTGAGATTAGACTTTCAACTATTTAAGATCACATTCTCATGGCAAATACGATACACATCTGCCGCTGACCTTCAAAATTTTGCTAAACCTACTGCTGAAGAACTTGTTTACATTCACATAGGTTAAGATCGCTTTGTTGCAATCTTGTAACTGCTGGCAAAGGTTGTTCATAATGTTTAGAGAAACTCGGTTGGTAAACCAAAGATGTCGAAACCATGAATGTGATACAGATGAAGGAAAATCCATGTGTACTGTTTGTTTGGATCCATACAAACATAACAAGTGATGTCATCGATGAAGAGAGAGACAAGGATTGTGCAAATATCACAAGGGAGTTATTGTGTGTTCTGCTACTATAATGGTCTTTTCGAAATACATAAGTGAATTTCAAAAGGCCAAATTTGCACGCGGATTGGGTTATGAATTAAGTAGTTGATTTGGCTGTATTACTTCGCCGTGTTAAACAGAAATACGCAGTACTAACAACGATGTATTCAAAAAATGAGATTACGTCAGATGAAGGGATGTTTTCCAATGTGTCCACAGTAAAGGGAGCTTGAACAATGACCGCAATCGAGAAAGCTTTCCTATTGATTTAAGTGGAAAATGAGATAGGGGTCTGAAAACTGGTATCAAAATGTTGTCTAAGATACATCAAATGAGTCTTACATTGTATATATATGCTTCGTTTGGCTGTTGTAGAAATTTTAAAAAATGAAACCTGGGCAGCTTGCCGACAATGTCTAGTCCACTGCAAAAGACCTGTTTTTGTTGACATGCTCATGACAATTCAACAGGACTAGCCTGTCTATTGTGCACTGGTATTTGCCAAACTTGTACATGAGTTTAACAAAATTCAGTTCAGTCTTGGTGATTACTTTACCGAGGTTTCCTCCCGTTTGAGTGTGTTTGGCAGGGTTAGGTCATATATGAAATAGCAGTACTATTAACAATGGATTTGGGCCTCAAGGGTTTGATGGAGTTAAGTCATAGGGTTCAAGCAAGATTTAGGTGACCAACTATATAAACGTGGGAATCCCTATTCATCTCAAAAAACCTAGCCGTCTCTACCTCTCTCTTTGATGATAGCTGGTTATCAATCAGATCATGGTTTTGTGTGGGAATCCTCTTCATGTACAAGAAAGTCACAATTGAAATCAGTTTCCTCACTAAGAGTTTTTCTCTCAAATCCATTTCCTAAATTTTTCCAAGAGACACAATATTGTAGTTATCTTGAAGGATTACCGAGTTTAGCTGAAAATGTTGTCTTAGAGATGCTTCCTTTGGTATAATGAAATATATGTACATGATTCTGATGTTTATGTAATAATAGAAACTGATAGTAGAAATCAATAAAGTATTGGATGGGTTTGCTTTTGGAATTTGAAATGATAGTTTTGTATTATGTGTACCGATTCTTTTAAATCTGTTAATTATCTTTCTTTCGCAAGAATTATTGTTCAGCTTATGCGAGAAATCCTTTTATCAGTCCATTGAGTTTTATAGGAATTCCAAACCCTAATTTTTAATAACACTGTAGATTAATGGGAGCTTGCAAGCTACGCTAACTTTTCTTTACTATTGAAGTGCACAATGTATACACCGGATCTAATGCCCCAAATTTATAACGAATGTAGCTCCACACTAAATGAAACATACATATCTTATGTGATTTAGGCCTAATTATCTATCTACAAAAGTATGAATTAGCTATAAATATACCAAATGCTTCCATTTATAACGAGAGATCTACCATGCATATAAGTATCAACATCGATTTACTAACTTACTAACTTTTTAGATTGAAATCTGGAACCCAATCCAAAAATGTGTCATAATTTTATTCTACAACCACAATGTACAAACTGAACACAGAGCCTGATGTAGCTATTCTTGAAGTTGTTTTCGGGTGCAGATAGCAATCGCATATTCAGATTAAATGGGGTAGAATTGTTACACATTCAAATGCCAGATGCTGACCCATTCAACATTATTCAAGCATAAACTGACTTCGACTACATAAACATCAACCACCAAAACTATTTTCAACTAAATTTAGAAACAATTCAATAAGACAAATAACTCTCCAGGGAAATCAGTCAAACACTTCATTCCAAAGTTCAATCCCCCCAGCCGTATGTATGCATGGACAAGGAGAACTATAGGATGTTATATAGCTAAATCTTTGCAACCTGAATGAAATATCGTCAAAAAAACTAACACAGATAATTTTATGAAGTTGTATTTTAATTAGTTTGAGCAAATGAATAGCAGAATAAATGGAGAATTTACAATCATTCAATATTTCAGATGCGAACCCATCTAATGGTTCCTATCACAGAAACATCCAGAAGAGACTTCAAGTTCCATTCCAGCAAAGAATGATTGTAAAGAAACTTCAGCAAAGAACGTCGGAATGCACCAAAACCAAAGCAAATGGTTTCGAGAGGAGAACTCATAGTGAGGAAAAGGATTTCAGCTGTGATAGTGTTGTTGTTGAAGAGGACTTCCATACGATACCAACTTCTGATTCATAACCAATATCTCTATTATTGCAAATAGAATTTCGATGACAGAGTAGATCTATAGAGTGGAGACGGCTAGGTTTTGCAATTGATGAGTATATGACACAGATGGGGGTTCCCAATTTTATACAGGAGTCATCTTTTGGAACCCTAAGACCTAACCTTATGGTGCCCATGAGACCAAACCCAGTATTAACCTATAGGACTATAAGTTGGCCTAGTAGGTCATTTATCTCTGCCGTGCGAAATGCATTTGAACCGAAGAAAACCTGTGTAGAATGATCACCAAATCTTACTGTTCAAAATCTTTGCACTTTTCTGATGTCTCACTGTTTTTCGAGAGCATTCGAGTGAATTATTGAAGTACGCTACCCATATGCCATAAAAATCTATAAAATTCTCTCAAGTCTCAAGTCTCATGTCCCAAGCCTACACATTAACATACACCAATCCACTTCTCGTGCAGTGATCGTAGCCACCACTATCGCCATCTTCTAGCCTTCTGAACAACCACTTAGCCGCCACAACCACCACCATCACTATTTTTCTTTTTGATCCATTCAATTGGTCAATGTACTATCTTTATTTCTATTCATCTCTTAGAATCACTGAAACAAACATACAAGCAGGTGATTCTACTTAATTTTGAGATCAAGAAATTTGTATTCCCCAGTCGAGCTAAAGAGAGATAGTAAAAAAGAAATGGCATGGCTTACAATGTAGTAGAGTTGGAATTCCTATGAAACCCTAAGATGAACGTGTAAAATTCGTTTGCAACGATACTGAACACAGGAATTCTCACATAGGTTGAACTACCGTAATTCATTAAGTTGTTTTAATGGATAGAGCAAATGCATTTTCACAAGAAAAATAATTAACAGATTAAATGAAGAACACATAAATCAAGACGACCATTCAAATTCCAGATGCTATTCAACTCAAGTATAGTCTACTATTACATAAACGTTCAATATCATATAGATCTACTATTTCATTTTACCACCAGCAAGCATCTCTAAGAATTTTCTTCAATACAACTTTTTCTAACAAATAAATTCTACTTTGGTATTTATGATCTTCACCAAGAGAGGCAGACTATATAGAAAAGAAGAGCGAAGCCGACAAAGAACTTCAAGGCTGAAGATGTCAACCATCCACGTAATTGGGTTTCTGTTCAAGGAAATGGTTTTGAGAGGAGAACTCATATTGAGGAAAATAGTTTCATTGGTAATGTTGTTGTTGTATGGGAGGAGGATTTCTATACAGATCCAGTACTTGTGGTATCATTTTTAGAGAGCTGAGTTAATTCCAGTAACAAAGTAATGTAGATCTATAGAGAGATGGAGTGGAGACGGTAAAATTTTGTGTTTGGTGATAAAAGATAGAGAGGATCCCTAAGTTTATAATATAGTGTGTCATCTCTCCAGACCCTAAAGGGCTAACCCCATCAGTCCCTAAACTCCCTAAGCTCAGAAATACAAAACTAGGCCCAGTATTTCATCTGTATTTTTCATGCCAAACACACATGAACTGAGGTTCTCTGTTAAATTATCACTTGAACTGATTTTTATCGAAGTTCGTTAAAGTCTACTGCAATCTCCTTTTTGACCAAGAGTTATCGAACTTCATTTATGAAGAAATAAGGAAAGAAAGAAGGTAATGGTTTCAAATAGTCCCACACGACTGAATCAAAGAGCATTTACCGAATCATACATGATCTGAAGTTTAGGTCGTGTCTCTAACAGGTGACCATCTCCTGTGTCCAGAATTGTTTCGGATACCAGCCACCGTTGCCACAACGTCTTCCATCACTTCTGGCCAGGCAAAACTCATAGTAGTCGGCTAATTCCAAAGCTATGTGCAGAAAAATAAGCATAGCGTATGTGATTTTAGTTCGTTTAAAAAGTTGACAATTCCTCTCAACATGTCCCTTCACCTTTCCGAGTCGAACAGTGCAATTTGTTTAATCGAATTATGTGGAACACACTGAAGAGGTAAAACAAAACAAAACCCATCATGGTGAAGCCAATTTGTTTACTCCGTTCTGCAGGACATGTCACCCTTACGACGAACTGTCAGAGCATTATGTTGAGTGTCTGTATGGATATTTTGATCCATTTCACTCTTTTGATACAGTTCAAAGAGTTGATGGGTCAAACGTTGAGTTGGTCGATACTGAATTTTGTAGCGGTTAAGTAATGCTTAAAAATTTTCACCTCAATGAAGTTGTTGTCAATTTGAGCAAATACACATTCGAATCATTCAAATGTTTTTGTAGAAATTTTCCTAGGAATTTCATTGAATAGCAAAACTACTTTTCTCAAGCAAGTTTTTACTAGTATTAGATTCAGTAATTCTTGAAGTTGTTTTCGTCTATGTAGAAATTGCATACTCAGAAGAAAAATTATTAACAGATGAAACGAAGAAGAATGATCACATAATGAGACGATCATTATTCAAATTCCAGATCCAAATCCATTCGACTTTATTCATTCACATATTACATAAACTGATTCATATTACAAAAAAAACATCTCCATCAAGCAATGATACTATTTTCTAGAAAATTCAGAGAACAATCTAATAAAACAAGAAATTCAAAGAATATCAGTAATATTCGCAATTAGAGTTGTTTGCTGAAGCATTATCAGGAGATGCATATTTAATCAAGCACTTAACAAGACAAAAGTTGTTATACACCTAAATCTTGGGACATATTTGACGAGAAAAAAAATGATTTTGAGAAGAAAACTCATTGTGAGAAAAATGATTTCATCTATGATCTTATAGTTGTATGTGAGGATTTCATATGAATCCAATATCTCATCTACTTCTATTAGTATCATTTTCGCGAAGAAATTTTTAATAACTTAGTAGATCTTCAAAGAAAGAGGTGGAGACCGCAAGATTTTTTTGTTTGATGAAAGTTTGAGAGATCTCCAAGTTTATATAGTGGTTATATTGCTCAACCCTAATAACCTGACGACAGAACCTGGTGAAGCCCAGGAGTTCATAGCCCAGTACTATAAATACTATACCAAAAGCAGGACATGTGCAATGGACTTTAACCTTACTAGTTGCCCTCCGTCTTCAGTCACTGCTCAGGTTTCATTTTTAGAAATTGCTACATTATCCCATTTAATTAGATTCAAGTTATTTAGACCTCCATCTCATTTTCCAATTATAACGCTAGGAAAGCTATCTCGATTGTGCCCAAGACCAATTTCCTTTTACTGCACACACATTGAAGAACATTCATATATGCGCTGAATTTCATATGCAGTATTATGGCCAAATTAGAAAACGTATTAACTCTTAAAAATCCACTTTGTGCTCCATCTGTTTTTTTTTTTTTTCTGAAACATGCCTGAGAAGGATCCATGTGAGAAATTGGACTTTCGAAAGTCCACTTATGTGCTGCATTTGTTTCCCAAGAACCATCACAACTTGTAACTCTTTCGAGAAAGACTCAATAAGTCGTAAGATTTTTCACCAATACACTCTTGCCATAAAATCCATATTTTGTAGGGCTATTAAGTTTTGGATTGAAGGAAAATATCAATAGTTGCTAGATCCTACATTGAGAGAAAATCATTCAACAAAGTGATGTGATGTATCAAAAATTCAATGTTATGGGTTCAAGAAGTTGCAGCTGGTCACAATGGCTGGGATTGTTCTCAAAATTGATGTATTAAAAGCAGATAGTGAATGAAAAAACTACTAAAGGCAGTCATGGATCTGGAGGAAGAAATCAGGAAGGGTTTTGAGTTCCCAGCCCAAGTTCAGTACGTAACTTAGATGACAGACTTGTGTAATCACTAGCTAGTCATGTCATGTTATCTTCAAACCAAATCTCTGAATTTCCAAGCGCATATTCAGATGAAGATAATTCCTTCAAGTTTGGTAAACTTTGTAGAATGATGTCTCGGAGCAAAATAGTTCAATTGACAATTGAATTTACCAACTTCCGAAGACGTACGTTTGGAAATATTTTCTCAAAGTTTTAAGTGGGCAATTTACTAACGGAGTTTTTGCATCCAATAGTAAAACTACTATTCACAACCAACATTATCTCTTATCAGGTCGCGGACAATGTGAACCTTAATAAGGGGACTACATCCGAAATACACCCCGGTTTGAACATTGATATGTCATGGGTGTATCCTAATTGGATTTTGCAACCTCAACCTTTTTAAAAACGAAAATGTAGACAGGAATTGTTACATAGCCGGAACTACAACAAGTAATTCCTGAAATTGTTTTCATTTATACTCAGAAGAAACATACTCCCTCCGTCCCACATAAATTGAGCTAGTTGGGATTTGCACAATTATTAAGGCAAGGAAGAGAGAGATTTTTTTTTTCATGTTTACCCTCAACTATTGTTATTATCTTACCTTAACTCTCTTTCATGGGACCACTGTTCTTTTAATTTAGGAAGGGTGGTTTTGAAAGTTCATGGTATAAAATAGAACTAGCTCAATTTATGTGGGACAAAACCAAAATAGAACTAGCTCAATTTATGTGGGACGGAGGGAGTATGATATAACACAGAAAACGAAGAAGAATTATCACATAAATGAGACAATCCTTCATATTCCAGATCCAAATCCAACTTCATTCAACTTGATTCTTTCATATGTTACCCTATCTGATTCCTATAACATAAACATCTTCAATTTAACAAAACAAGAAATCTCAAATGGAATCAGTAGATCTACTAGTAATACTAGATCTTCTACCAAATTTTAAACATCCACCAGTTTTTTTTTTTTACTCAAATTTAACAGTTTCATTTTATTCTGTAAAAACAAATACATGAATTCTTACAGAGACTTAAAACAAATTCTAAGATGAATAACAGATTAAATAGAGGATTTGTTGCACATAAGAAACAACCAATCATTTAAATTCCAGATACTACTGTATTCGATTACATGAACACCCAAGATCTTGATTGTAGGTGTATCTAACCATTTTACCCCCTCATTCATTACACCGAAAGAAATGGTTTTGAGAGGAAATCTCATAGTGAAGAAAATGTATTTGTTGTATGGGAGGAGTTCTTTACAAATCCAGCACTTCCATTATCATTTTAGAGAGTTACAGAATAAAGTAGAGCTGCAGATAGAGGGGTAGTGATGGTGGAGACGGCAAGGAAGGTTTTGTGTTTTTGATATGAGCCTCACATAGAGAAATCCCCGATATATTGAGCTAGTTCATGTTGCCAAACCCTAAAGGGCTAAACTATTTAAGCCCATCAATCCCTAAGCTCAATATTAGATAACTAGGCCCAGTAATTCATCTATACTTACTTTTGCCATGCCATACACACTTTAAGTGAGGGAAACGGAAACCCCAGTTAAGTAATCACCTAATTTGATTTTTATCGAGGTTTTGTTAAGCTCTTCTGCAATCTCCTTCTTTCAGATTAGGAGTTACCGAATTCGCTTGATTGTTTGTCATAATTAGTTCGTCCCGCCTCTTAATTCTGCAACCATTGAATTTATTAGTTCATTCCTTGCCTTCCAAAGCTCCCAAATTATAGCCCAGGTTAAGCCTAATGACAATAAAAAGTAGCTAACTCCAAATATGCCGAGAGAACTTGCAATGTAATAAGAAATGATGGTACGAATATTCAACTTCAGAATGACAAGGCACACATAAGTTCGATTGAATCTGTACTCTCCCGTCTTTGTTGTTAAATTATTCTAGTAGGCCATGAATCTACAGGAAGATGAAGTCATTAATGTCATTTCGAATGATTTAATGATTCCCATGCCATGTTCAATTTGCTCTCCCCGTCACACAAGGGCAGTAAACGAATCACAATTTCTCAAACTAGCATTTGAAACCTGTTCTTCCCTTCGGATAAACTTCACTTTTTTAACTTTCGAGTAAAGTGCTTGCTGGAGTTGCGAAATGTTGACAAAGTAAAAATCTTGTAATATGGAAAACAATTGTGAATTAGAGTGGATCCAAAACCCAAAATTGCATCATTTCTTAGACATCAGACACACAACAGTGGTATCTAATGAATTAGTATGGCAACCAAGCCAATTTTTAGGGGCGCAGCGGTCATCAGGTATGGCCGTATGGACAATGGGCTTCCTTGATCTTATTTATACAGAAAGAAATTAAAAATAAATCTCCTAAATTTCCCTCTACAAAATAGGAATTTTTGTCAAAAGATAACAACTCAAAACATAAGGGGAAATAAGCTTCGAAAGAGTTCCCAACAAATTACATTCCCAAAGTATAACTTGTCATCAACATTATAATGTAAGATTAGACAATCAAAAAGTGTATCACTAGCAATCCTTGCACCTGAAAATTTAAAACTATGGGCAACGCAAGCCACAAACCGGCTGCTGGATTGAATTCACTGCCAATTTATTGGTAGTGTATTTCGTTTTCCACCTCTCAGAGGGAATGAGTGTAGGCTATGTCAATAACCAACAGTTCTAAAGTGTAATGAATCATGACAATAGTTAACAATTGACTCCTATGTACTAGTCGAACTTGTTTGCATATTCACAATTCCGTTGTTTCTTGAAATGATTCGTTCAATGAGGTGTCAAATTCACAATGTTTCCAGAACCCATTGTGGTTGTCAAATTCAAAGAAGAATCCATCACGCCTTTGTGGCAGCAAAGCAACATCAGAAACTGAATCCAATGTGGAGTAAAATACAACTTCATGTTTTTTATGGTATTTCATTGTGGTAGCAAAATCAAATTAGCATACAAACATGACATCGTAATTTTTCATGGGAAATCTGGAGCATATACACATTTTGCACTTGAATTCCTATGAAACCCTAAGATTAACATGTACAACTCGTATGTATCAATACTGATCAGTAGAATTCTCACATAGCCTGAACTGTTTTTTTCTGGGAGCTATAGAGCAGATGCATATTCAAAAGAAAAACAAATTAAATTAAGAATTGTTACACATAAAAAAGAAGACAATCATTCAGATTCGAGTTGCTATTGATCCATTAAACTTTATTGATTTCTCCTGTTACATAAACTGATTCTTATGCAGATAATGCTCACCCATAAGCATATCCAATAATTTCTACAGAAATTAACAAGCATATGTAGATCATGCTTCCCATGTTATCGGGTTTCAGTAAAAGCGATGGAAATGTTTTAGAGAGGAAAACTCATAATGACGAAAATGGTTTTAACTTGTGATTTTGCATGTAAAGAGGATACAAACACAAAACCACCAGAATCTGATTATTCATAACTCCATAATTTTTGTTTTCATTAAGAGATGATTACAAATACAGGGTAGAATAGATAGATCTACGGAGAAAGAAAGAGGTGGAGAGTGGAGACGTAAAGGGTAGATAGATCTGAGGGATCCCAAAGTTTTTATAGATCGGAGAGGGGTCGGTCATCTTATAAAAACCCTAAAGGCCAAACCCAAGAGACCAAAGCACAGTATTAGGCCTAGTAATTCATTTGTATCTAACGCACTTGGTCAGATTTCACATATGTTCACCAGCTATTCCACCCTGCTTCAAATACCTGGAATATGAGTCTCCTTAAACATCTTTTTGAGCCTCCTGTTGCTGCTTCAATTTTCAATTTGTCAATCCATCTGGAATATGATGATAAGCTCATGTGGTTGTTAGAGAAAAATGGCAAGTTTTCAGTAAAATCAGCATACAAGCAACTATACAATGACACTCATACAAACAGGCAGTTGGATACACAGATGCACCAGGTATACAAAAAGCTATGGAGTTTTAAGTTATTACCAAGAATCAAACACCATATCTGGAAATGTCTGACTGGCATCCTATCTACAAGAGACAAGATCGTGAAAGTGCTTCATCACATTGACCCATCCTTTCCTTTCTGCAGCTCCCAAGTTGAAACTAATTCTCATGTTCTCCTGCATTGTTCTCTAGCTCGAGCAGTCTGGTTTGGCATGCTGGGCTATCAAGTTCAGCAATCTGACTCTGTCAAAAATGTGATTCTAAGTTGGTTTGACAGCCTACAAAAGCAACAGATCACACAAGTTGATTTTGATAAAAGAGCAACTATCATCTGGTGCTTATGCACGGAACGGTGTATGAAGGCTTTCCAAAATGTCAATTCTGCTCCAGAGAAAGTGATCATGAAGAGCACTCAGTTTATAAATGATCAATCTAGGTTTACTCTGACGCTCCCTGCTCTACAACCTAGACAATCAAGGGACAACTTGCATTGGAAAGCTCCTCCATTTGGCTGCTATACCTTTAACAGTGATGGTTCATTTAAAACAGAAACAAATTCAGGTGGACTGGGACTAATTATACGTGATTTTGCAGGTTCTCACAGGGGCTCCAAATGCATCCACTTAGCTACCAGCTGGAGCTCGGAGCATGCAGAGTGTCAAGGACTTTGGGAAGCTGTGAAGTGGGCCAAAGAACTGAAACTGGAGCATGTACGCTTTGAACTTGATGCAGTGCTAGTATTCAATGCGATCAACAATAATCGATTCTCTATAGATTGGAGATGGCACAATCTGATTAGAGATATCAAGCAGTTATTTTCAGATTTTAG
>JAJJMA010243059.1:0-33296 GCA_023529015.1 Papaver nudicaule
GAAAAAGGGGATTGTACTTACCCTTACCAGTTCCAACCAGGCCATGGGAGAGTATTTCCATGGACTTCTTAGGAGGGTTACCTACGTCGAAATCAGGGAATGATTATCTGTTTGTGGTAGTCGACAGGTTCAGTAAGATGATTAACCTAATGCCTTGCAAGAAGACTGTTACAGGAGAAGGAGCTGCCATATTATTCTTTAATCACGTATGGAAGCATTTTGGATTGCCAAATTCCATCATCTCTGACAGGGATAGTCGATTCCTAGGTCAGTTTTGGACTAAGCTATGGGGATTGATGGACACCCGACTCAAGCACAGTACGGCTTTTCATCCACAGACGGATGGGCAGACTGAAGTAGTAAACAGAACTTTAGTTCATCTTCTACGGGGGTATAACTCTAAACACCCTAAGACATGGGACGATAGTCTGTCGTATATACAATTTGCCTTCAATAGAGCTTTTCATAGCTCAACTAAAAAGTCTCCTTTTGAAGTCTGTTTGGGATATCTACCTCAAAGTCCATTTGACATGGTTTTTACTACTCCAACAACTGAGGCAGAAGAAGAGGAAGACACCAGAGCTCAAAAATTCATAGAAAAGATTGGCAAGATACACAACCTGGTAGAAGCTGAACTACAGAAAACTCAAGCTCAGTACAAAGCTAAGCATGATAAGCATCGTATGCCATGTAACTTCACTGTAGGTGACATGGTATGGTTGAAGATAGGCAAAGAACGGCTAAAGGGTGAAGCCAAGAAACTAAGGCATATTCGTTATGGTCCTTTCAAGATATTAAAACAGTTTGGGGATAATGCTTTTCAGTTAGACTTACCCCCTTACATGCAGATGTACTCTGTCATCAATGCAGAGTATTTGAAATTGTTTGAACCTCCTCTCTTAAATGATGATGTTCAAGAGCTTAAGCTTCCATCTGTAGAAGAATTAAGGGTGGAACGTGAAGAAGTAGTTACAGAAGATTGCATAATTGAGACTAAAGTGACACCAACTAGGCGAGGCAATCGTGTTATGTACCGTATTGGACGAGCGGGACAACTACCTAGCAAGGCCAAATGGTATAACAGAGAGCAGGGTGAAGCTGAGTTCCCAAATTTGCAATTTCAAAGCTTTACAGGAGTTGCAGCTTCCTAAAAAGGGGAGCCATGATACGGGTGTATCTAAGGAAAGAAGACAGCAAAAGGAAAGAAGACATCAGAAGTATCTAGAAGATACTGGAAGAAGCTTAGTTTAGGAAATCTCTATGGATTTCCTAGTTTAGTCGAGTCCTATAGTTCTAGGATTTTCCTTTCCTAGTTTAACTAAGACTTGTAAGCCATAACACCTATATATAGAGGTTGTTATGAAGTAGCAGAGGCAGAGAAGCCAGAGTTGAGAAGTTAGCTTGTAATAAGGTTAATTCTCTAAGAAGTAATAAAGAAGAAGTTAAGAAAACGTTCTTGTCTTACAGAGTTCTAGCTCTCTCTCTCTCTATTTTGATCTTTTAGCTCAAACCCTAAACGCTCTTGATTCTCCACTGATTGATTTCGTATCAAGTATTGAGCCCATTCTTCAGAACCATTTTGAATATTCCATAAAAGTTTCATAAGAAGAGCCTTATTGATTACTTCCAGTTTTCTCAAACCAAGACCTCCCTCTTCTAATGGTGAACACACTAAATCCCAGTTCAAAGTTACTACTTTTGGAACAACTGGATCTCCTGACCACAAAAAATTCCTGATTATTCTTTCACTTTCCCTCAAGACTTGCTTTGGCCACTTATAAACAGACATGTTATAGATAGGAATGGATGAAAGCACATGTTTTACCAAAATTATTCTTTCTTGAAAAGATAACATCCTACCAACCCAACCTGCAAGTTTGGTTTGCATCATTTCCACCACACCCCATACATGTCTTGTTCTCACACTACCAGGCAGAAGATAAACCCCCAAGTATTTGTCAGGAAAAGAAGACAATGGCATTCCACATAATTGTGCTAGTTGCAACCTTCTTGTGTCACTAGTACCACCAATGAACACCTTACTTTTTTCTACACTAACAACTTGTCCTGAAGCAGATTGATATTCCTGTAATACTGCCAACAACTTCAAAACATTTCTTTTATCTCCATTAAGGAAAAGGAATATATCATCTGCAAACAGCACATGAGAAGGTTGTATTCCATTCCTACTCACCATTGGAATCAAAAACTTTGTTTGAATTAGCTGAGTAAGTAGCCTACTCAAACTATCTTCTGCAATCACAAATAACAAAGGAGATAATGGATCTCCTTGTCTAAGCCCTCTTCCCACTTGAAAGAAACCTTCAGGTCCTCCATTTACAAGAACTGAGATCTAGGCTGACTTCAAAAGGATATGAATCCAACTTATAAAATCTTCACCAAAGCCAATAGTTCTCATCACCTGAAAAAGAAATTCCCAGCTTAAAGAATCATAAGCCTGAGTGATATTTATTTTCATCCCCACATTACCCCCTCTTCTTTTTATGTCCAGTTCATTTACTAACTCAGAAGCTAACACAATTTGCTGTTGTATATTTCTTCCTTTGATGAAACCAAATTGCTGAGGAGAAATGATCTTATGAATTATACTGCCCAACCTTGTAGTTATAATCTTAGTAATAACTTTGAAACAGAAATTCATTAACCCTATTGGCCTAAAGTGTTTAGCCTGCTTAGCATTTTTAACTTTTGGAAGCAATTTGAGAAAATTTGCATTCATCCCTTTTGGGATAAACTTCCTACTCCAACAATATTGAAAAGCTTTGACAAAATGTTAACCAATAACTTCCCAAGCAGCTCTGTAGAACCAGCCAGCAAATCCATCTGGACCAGGAGAACTATCTGGATCCATGCTAAAAACTGCTGCTTTTATCTCAACCACTAAAGGAACAGAATTCATCATCAAGTTATCTTCCTCATTAACCACATTTGGTAGTGCAGAAAAGATTCTATCAGAAAAGATGACATTCTTGAATTTGAATTTTTCTTCATAATGCTCTACCAAGATTTTTGCAATGCCACTTTGAGATGTTACAATTTCCCCATTTGCATTCTCTAATTCCATAATAGCATTCTGAGCTTGTCTCAGTTTAATTGAAGTATGAAAAAATCTTGAATTAGAAGCTCCTTCCTTTAACCATTTTACTCTAGATTTTTGCTGAGCTATCTCTTTTGCTTGTTGAATGAGTGTGTCATGCACCCCTGTAGCTGTAACCAAGTTATTTAGAAGAACCATATTCTCTGGAACTTTATCTGACTCCAAAGAAGCTCTAACTACTTCTTCCTCTGCTAGCTTAAGTTTCTTATGAACATCTCCAAATATATCCCAATTCCATCTTTTAACTTCTATTTTAAATCTCTTCAACTTGGCTAGAAAAATAAAAGCTTCATTTCCTTCAATTTCTACTTCCCAAGACTGTTTAACCAAATCCAGAAACTCAGGATGAGTAAGCCAAACTTTTAAGGCTCTAAAAGGTATATTTAAAGGTTTTGGAATGTCTGCATTAGCTCCCAATAAAACACTGTGATCAGAGACTCCTCTTGCACCTACTTTGTACCCCCAACTTGGAAAAAGATCAATCCATTTTTCATTAAAGGTTGCTCTATCCAAAACACTAACAATCCTCTTCCTTCCACTTCTATTATTACACCAAGTAAACTCCAAACCTGTTTTTGGAGCTTGCATTAAACCACAATAACTAAGACAGTCACTAAATTCTAACATAAAGATTGATAAAGGCTTCAACCCTCCCATCTTTTCTTCTAACCTTAAAACTCTATTGAAATCACCAATGACCAACCAAGGCTTGTTCATGGTACTAATAACTGCCAACTCCTCCCAAAGTTCTCTTCTATGTACTGTTAAACAAGCAGCATGTATACCAGTAACAAGAACACCACCAATCTCCACTGTAATAGCTTGTTTGGTACTTGAAATAATCACTGGAGTACTAATGGTAGAGCTCCACAAAAATCCAAATATTCCCCTTCCTACCCTCTTCTGAATTATGCACAACTGAGCTATGCATTCCAGGGAGCCTCAAACTTCTCACAAAATCAGCAGTGTAACCAACTTTTGGTTCAGCTAAAATAACAACAGAAGGACTAAAATTATGCACTAAACTTTTTAATTTGTCTTTGGCTTTAGATCTCCTTAAGCCCCTGACATTCCAAAAACAGACTCTCATCTTTTATTTTTTGAAATAGAGGTAGTATTCTTACCCCTCTTGTTACCATAATTTTTTCCTGGATTATCCTTCTTTGTTGCTTGATTTCTAGTATTATGACTCACTACAAACTCTGCCTTCTCATTATTCTCTTCTTCTTTTGATGGAGAGCATTCATTACTAGAATTACTAGCTTCAGAAGTATTCACTGAACTACAAGGAGGTACAATATGGACCATATTATTAACTGATGGCACCCCTGCCATTGCAGCTACAACTTTTGCAGCTTCCAGAGCTGGAAACTCTAAGCAAGAATTAAAAACCTCTTCATTCATTTCCTGAATAGTTTGAGTACCACCTACTGCTTGACCTTCTTCTATAGCTTCATCCACACCCTGCAAAGAATGAAAACTGCCAGATGTAATTTTTGTTCCTAATGGAGGAACCACAACATCAACTAAATCACCATCTAGATATTCAGCATTTTCTACACAAAACTCAGTAACTATTGATTGCACTATATGCTCTTCAACTGTAGAACTAGAACCAGGACATAGATCAAAAGGACCAGAGATCTCCTTATCTTTGTTTCTATTCTTCCTCTTTGGTCTATAAACTTGTTGGAATGTCTTCTTTTCTTCATTTGAAGTACCTCTTTTCTTTATTCTGCAGTTATCCTCAACATGACCAACAGTACTACAAAAATCACAAAAATCAGGTTTCTTAGCTATAACAACTTCTTGCAAAAACTCACCATACTTACTCTTAATTTTAACTTTCTCTGGAATAGGTTTAGTCATATCCAATTCTATCAAAACACTTGCATAATACCCATTTTTCTTATTCAAAGTATTATCATCTATTTTAACTGGCCTTCCAATCCCTCTAGCAATTGAATTCAATATCTTCTCCTTCCAATATTCAATTGCCAACCCAGGAAATTTGACCCATACAAAAGTTGTTGTTAACTTCTGATTATCTGGATTAAATTTTTTTTCCCAACCCCTAACTTTCAAAATCTGAGAATCAACAGGCCAAAATCCTTTCCAGATGTATTGTTTATCCAATTCATTTTCCAGACAAATTATAAAGAAACCTTTACCAATCGGAATAAGATGAAACTTCCATGTTAACTTCCATTGACCTCTGAGATTAGCTTCAGCATATTCAATCTTTAATTTGCTTAAATCCAACCTTCCAATCAAGCTAAAACTCCATTCACTGATGCTTTCATCTAAATTCATCCACCATAGGGATTTCAGGATAATCTGCTTCATTGACTTTTTGAAAATCTAACTCATCTTCAGAACCCATTTTTCTGAAAAATCTTCAGAAATTCAACTTTCCGACAGATAAGTGAAAGGTTTAGTGAAAATTAATACCACCAATCATAAGAATAAATTAATAAGAACGAAAGATTTGAAAATTAAACTCAAAAATTTAAGAAAACTATGTAGATCTGAAAGAATTAATGAAAAAACTTCACACCCTAACCCGGTCAACTCAGAGCAAAAGTCAATAGATGTCACTCTATAAACACGTAAGGGTAAGGGTACCCATTGACAACCCTAATGTTAATGATACGCCGATTCTGGGTTACGAAGGCAAAACCCGTGGAAAATTTTTGATCTTTTTTCCATTCAAACAAGATTTCAAGCTGCATTTCAAGCTCGACAAACACCATTCGAGTTGCTTAACACCTATACCTCATTATTTTGAGGAACTTCACGGTAATGATCATCATTTTGCTCCCTCTCGAGCTCCTCACGTAGGTTTTCGTTGTGAATGTATTCTTGCTCGCTCACATAATCAACATCGGCAGGATCGAACTAGGTTGGTGATTCATCAATATCTTCATCACTACTAGAGGCTTCATCATCACTATACATTTTCACCATTTTCTTCTAAAATCACAAAACCCTAGTTTTTCAAAGTTTTCCCATATTTTTCTCTTTCTTCTCTACAACTATAAACACACTCAAATGATTTTCTACCAACTATATAGCTTAACTTTAATCAAACTAACTTAACTATAAACAAAATTAACTAACTAATCAACTAATTAGCAACTAATTGAGAAAGGTTAAAACAGTCCCAAGGGGTTTTCTGATTTTACTTCATAATATCCCATGGTTTAATAATTCCATGGGGCCAAATATTGTCAATGGGGCCAAATTCAGCCAGGTTTTTCAAAAAAAAATAAAAAAAAATCATGAATCTGTTCCCCCCCTGAAGTGTGTCTTTCCCTACTTCCCAATCATGGCCCGCCCTGTCAATGTCGAGCGCTCACTATTTATAATCAAGCAATTCAGTCTACAGTGTCTTGCCAAAAAACCAAGGCTAAGGCTTAGTCTTATGGTGCTAGTTTGAGCTACTACTTCAAGCAAAAGCGTGGTGTATTCACCCACTACTACTTCTCTCTCTTAGCAGATGCTAGTAAGGAAAGTAGTAGCTAGATTGAAGCGATGAATGGTTCAGCGCTAAAAAAGTAGTAAACGATGAATGGTTCAGTGCTGAATAATTAATCCAAATTGACATTTTTTTCATACACCCAGTTTACACCTTCTACAGTAAATGTTTATCTAACCATGTTTTCTCACACTCACGTTACACCACCAAATCTACGGACACCGTTTATGCAAAAATGAACAAATCTCATACCAAAAAAATCCAAAACAAAGACAAGTTGCATCATATTTTAAAAATTAATTAATTTATTTTTTAAATTTAAAAGAAAAACTAGTAAGTGATCATCATCTATGAACTTCTCTTTAATCAAACTATGTTCTACAAACAAAGATAAGTTGCACCATATTTTAAAAAAAAATCATTAACTATTAACTTAAAGGATTACATTGAAATTAAAATCCGTTCATTCGAGTATTGTGTTCGTTACACTTTTTAGGCGAAAATTACGAATGAGTATTCCTTAAAATTCATTGAAATTAAAATTCTACTTCTAATTAAAACATGAAAATGAACTTCTAAATAACTTCAATGATAACTCATAACTCAACCTACATACTGGGTTACGAGAAAATCCTTGAGGACATAGTAATGTGCTTCGTACTCGAATTCCTTTCCTTTACATTCTTTCAATAGCTTCAAAGTCCTAGCTAGAACTTCATCATCCTCAGTCTTATCTTCCCCAAGTCGATTTCCGACCAATCTCCCCAAGTGCATAAATTCATGGAGGTTTTCGTGTATGATCCTCCATCACGCCGGCAACCCATTTACATCTCGCACAAATTGGGTAGATTCTTCGTCTAAGTCTTGTTTGACATAACTCCACAATAGTGACCCCAAAGCGACTTCGTTTTGTTTCATCCGGTTTTGGATAGTACCACATAAGATTTCTACATAGACGATGATTTTTACCCCACGTAAATGGAGCGAAACTCGGTTTCTTTCGTATTGGTCGAGGAGGAGATAATGATTTTTGAGATGGAGAGTACTCATGAAAGTATTCATCGGCTAAAGTGTTGATAACGTCTACGAGGAGGAGATGATGGTGTTGAGATGGTTTCCTTTGGTTTCCGTAGTAAAGATAGTATTTCTTGTGGTGATCGAGTTGGCCTTTTGGTATTTGAAGATGAACTTGACATTGTAGAAGTGATTTTCTTTTGATTGATTGGGATGAAGGTATGAGAAGAAGGTTTGAGAAGAAGAGTTATCTAGAAAGATGAATATTTGAGAAGAAGAGTTCTCTTTTTATAAAGATAAATTCCCAACGACTAGTTAACGGCTATATTTTTTGAATTTTGAATTTTGGTGATTCGAAAAAACTAGCCGTTATGAGGTGTAGAGGGAGTGTAAGAATAATTTTTTATTAATTGGAAAAACAACTACATTGCAAAGATGAAAAAAAAAAAACAAAATTGCTCTAGCTTCCATAACATTGCTCTAAGAAGAGTTATATTCCATGTTGTTTTAAACACTACAAAAAGAAATACTCCTTGAACATTACAAGTAAAAAGACCAAGTTGTTTTAAACACTACAAGTAATATTGAGTTTCTTGAACCACGTCATCAGGAAATCCTTGCCCCATAACCAAATTGGTAAAATCATCCCCTAGTTGTTGTTGTTGTTCTGCATTGTGTGATCCTTGTGGTGCATGCATTGTGTGATGTAGATGCTCCATCATGACACATTGTTGGATAGTAAACTCCTTCAGCTGGATCATACGAAGGCCATTGCCCCGCTTGCAAAAATGTACTACCCAATGAGATATCTTCTGCATAGTTTTGTTGTTGTGAATGAGCAGAATCTTGTGAAGCAGTAGATCTTCCGGAATCTGAGCATGAAGTTGTAGCTCTCCTAAAAGTCTCATTCCATATGACTTCACGAGCTGCGACCCCCCATGACCATTGTCGTGACACATAATCATGGCATTGCTCCTGTAATGCAAAAATAGAGACATTTAGTTGAACATTCAAGCAAATTTATAGTGAAAATGCAAACAAATGTAAATTTACTTACCAATGTCATACCAAATGTAGACCAATCATACGAACACCGACGCATTGGAAGTTCCACTCGTTGTTCAACGCCGGCTTCATTGGCAATTGGTAAAGTGAAGTCTATCTCCGGCAACTGCGGCGTGTGCTGTTGTGTGTCATATGTGTAGCTCTGTGACATCAGGTTATCCGGCGCATGATCGGGAAGCAAATTGGGAGGAAGAGATGAGCTACCAACTGTTATGTGATCGACGTTCTGTGCATGGTATGCCTCAGTGATATAACCTCCAACACTATGCCGACTCCACCACCGGGTATATACTTCTGGTTCGACTGCATAATAGCGATCGGGGCCTACACCTACAATCTCCTTGTCTTCAACTTGTTGTAGTTGTGGAGGATTTGTTGGGATTATAATCACACCTGCTATCTGCCTCTGGAATCTCTCACCCAAGTATACACTAGTTCTGGTGTTTGGGTTTTGCAGATCGTAAAACAAAACTCTCCTCTCGGATAACTGAAATGTTGCATCATAAGCCTATCCTTGAGCATAAACATTGTCTATCCATGGTTGCCAGTTACATGAACGGGAAGATCTGATGTCAATTTGTTCTCTTGCGGTGGAGAACGAATGTTTGTGGGCATCCTTTTGGCCTCATCTTTTATCTCTCTTCCTTGACTTGATTTTTTCCTTCGTGAACAGAAGCATCTTTGGGAAAACATTCTCGTGCCGTCCAGCTTCTGACTCTGTAGTAAGGGTTGCAGGTTGTGGAAATAGTAGTAGTACGAGTATTCAAGTACCATAACCATGCCACGTAAATCCTTACCACCACACGAAGACCACTCGTCAAGATATTTATAGGTATTTCCCAAGGAAGCTATACCCCAATCATAATCTCCAACTCGATCTAAATATTGGAACAATAGAACCCAACGTTTATTTACTTTTCCACTAGAATTTGTAAGAAGACAATGACCCAAACACCAAAGAAAGAACATCTGTGTCAAATGCTCTGCACAATAAGTATTAACCAGGTTTCTTCTACTTACAATGTAGGCTCTCAAGGTACCAAGAGATATTAGATTTCCTGAATCATCCCATGTACCAAACGTAAGCAACTTATCAAAATATATATTTAGATCCTTATACTTCATTCCATTCGGCAACAGCGGCATACTTAGTTGACGTTTTGAAGGTCACCAGTGGGAATGTCAGTTAAAATATACCAATCTACTGGAAGGAGCCCAAGCTCAAACTTCTTAGAATGAAAGCTCTTGGTTTTCTGCCACCATCTCTCGGCTACGGCTTCCACTAAGCCTTTATCCGCATTGGAGAAATCAAACTTAAAAACACTAGAAAACCGCAATTATCACAGTATCGTTGTGCATCAGGATTGTCTTTCACTACAATTTCATATAACTTGCTTAGCCCGTTCAAACTACCTCTAAAGTTGGGTTCCGGTTTTTAGATAATTCCTCTTGACATCTATGTCGCACATCAGATAAGTTTTTCCCCGATACTACCTCTAACAAATCTAGGTGTTCTTGTTGCACAATATTCATACTACAATCAAAAATGAAGGAAATTTCATCACAATTTAAATCAAATGAACGTACTCAATTTCAATCATACTCTAAATTTCAATGAATTTCATCATACCTAGCGATGGGAATTCCAATCATACAATCATTTTCATCATACTAACTCAATTTCAATCTTACATTCATTTTCATCGTACTAACTCAATTTAACCCTAATTTAAACATGAAAAATCTAAATTTCACTATTTTTTTCATATAATACTTTAACTATCTACAAAACATCAATACACATATATATTAATCATCAAATTCGATCATAAAATCATCAAAATCAAAAATCAAGAAAATTCAAAACCTAAAACCTAAAAATCATACGTTGGCCACAATTGTTGATGAAAATGAGTGAAATTTGGGGCAAAAGATAGAGAATTGAATTTGGAACAAACCCACGGGAGGAATTTGACAAAAACAATCTACAATGGAAGATATTTTACATGCATTTTTCGGTTTTGTGTGAAGAAGAAGAGAATGAGAAGAAAAATGGAGAAGAGAGTTTCTGTCAATTTTGTAGCCGTTTCCTTCAGCGCTGAATGGTTAAACGTTTTGACATCCAATCTCTCCAACCCACTAGAACCCCTCTAGGCTACTATCTGACGTGGATATCCAATCTAGTATACTAGATTGGACACCATAAGACTAAGCCTAAGTAGATTAGTGTTTCTGGCATTTTTTGGCAGCCACCACTGTGGGTGCTCTAATATCACATAAGCTAAGTATTTGAAGGTGTTTGTCGAAAGAGTCAAAAGCACTACTTTACTGACAATGTTCCACACTATCATAATATTACCCAGGCCAAAAGAAACAAAATTTAAAAAAATTGAAAAACAGTAAAGATGTTCAAGATCGTGTATGATTTGATTTTAGTCACTCTTATTCTCTTGAGTCACAGTATTCTGCCACCGACAAGTAAGAATCAATTCAAAAACAAAAGATTCATTGAACGATTACAGTGAGGAGGTTGTTATCTCCGGATCTTTTTTGGCTTTAGCCTCTTCACAGCCATGAAAGTTACAGCAGCTGACAAAGAATACCTGTAACGATAATTTTTCAGCTCAACAAATATGCACCATACAACACATGACTTTAAATTATAAAATGCATGTCAAACATATACTATGAATAGTATAAAATAACAAATCATGTCCAAAAATGCATATTAGATTAGTCTGACCCAGAAAATGGGAAAGATTTGGAAAGAATTGTTTTCTCAAATTAACAAGAATAGGGTAACTTTTTGAAACATTGAAGACATATCACAAATCAATATCTTTTATGTTATAGAGGAGAAACTGATCGAAAGGACAACCAGGTGATATTTTAACAAGACCCTAAATAACTTTGGTGCAAATGACTAGAAATGATACAATAAAAGCAAGAAAACCGAAGGTTAAAACATGAATGCCCATGAATCATGATGCATATGAGGCGTGTGTAATCAACAGAAATATGATATTAACTACTGGAGGTACTATAAGAAAATAGCATTTGAAGATACTAAATTTTAGTTCTCAGCAAGATAGAGTTCATACCACGTCAGTGTATAATTGAGATGGTCCTGTGGCATGGTTGAACTGCGGATCAGAGTATTGACATCCTTCGGTAGAGGGTATGGGTTACCGTGATCAACATTGTCATTGATATCTTCAAGATAGAGAGTATCCTCAGGCAATCCAGCTGCACGTGCAATCGCAGGAACATCAACGTAGAACCACTGACCGGAACTGGGATCATTTGCGGGGACAAAAATACTTGGATTCTCGCTTCCGCGAATCACACCAATAACTTGCACAGAAGGCGTAGAAGCGATTGGAACCTGATGATTTCAACGAAAAGGTTAGAATCTAACAACTAATATAGCCATATGTGCATGATTAGAGAAGATATAGTATCTACCTCAACAGTTTTAGTTATAGGTTTCTTAGACCAAAACTTCCATCGAGAGCTTCCTTCAGTTTCTCCATCAACGACAGTTTTTATACTGGAAACTGGTTCTACATTTTGAGAATCCTTTTGATGCTTCTCTCTCCAGCTGCGTGGTACCCATCCTCTGTTAACCAGAACAGGTGACTGCACACTGACAATAGATTTCTTAATAAATTGGCAACTCAGCTGTAAAAGATGTTGAACAGTTAAACAATATATCACAGAAGAATTGAAGAAGCACACACACCAAAATAGAACTATCTAATCTTGAACTGAAACACATTTAGCGAGAAGCCGCGAAAACTAATGTAAAAGTGCCACAAGTTATAAACCCCGAAAGGAGCTTTTAAAGCTTGGTTAGGCGAGTTAAATGACCTTTCATTCGTAATTTTGTTACCACTGACATGTTAAAACCCACGTTTTAGTTAAGTTACATACACTATATTTAAGAGCACATTGAAATAAAAAGACTGCATAAAATGCATCATTTCCTCCACCATAAGATCCACCTACTGGAGCTAAATGAACTAATGGAGCCAACTTGTTTGGAGAATGTTTTCTGAAGAGATGTCTGACATCCCATCAAAGACCAGAAGGCTCTAATCTTTTGTTCCCACTTTGCCTTATTGGTTTACCTGCTCAAGCTACTGTGGAAACTTCTTTATCTATGTTTTTGTTTTATAATAACTCAATTAAATTTTGAGACCATGAAGTACCAAGGCTATTCTGTACCTGATAATTACTTTATTATAAGACGAACACAGTATGAATAAAAATTAAGAAGTGAGGGTGAGGGAATGTGTTAATAAGGTGCCTCGAGCCAGCCACCACATCCCATCTTATGAATTTCACACTCCACTGACTAGTTCATACTCTCACCTTCTAATAACCATGGATATCAGATGTGTAGCAAAGAAACCAGATTTCTACAACAGTACTAAGGAGATCCTAGATTTCTTGTACATACTACATACTAAAAGTGCCATAAAATAAAAGAGGCCTTTTCCTAAACCTTTTGTATAGGTTAACGCATGCCTTTATCCAATCTTTCTTCGTATTTTCACTCACTTTTTTTTTTGTAATATACTGAGAATTGATAGACTAAGTTCACTTAATAGATTCTTATCATTTTGGTTTGGGCTAGTTCACATGAAAGACATGAAGAACCTAAATATTGATTCCTAGTTCCATGTGAAATAAAACACATGAGAAAAATAATAAGACAAGGATGTCCCTGAGCCACAAAATAGTAATAATCCTAAAACCAAAACATGTTTAACTACCCGCAGCAGAGTTACCTTTTAGGGTCACTTGAGTTTGGCACTAGAGGTGTAATGACATAGTAGCCATTTTCTGTCACTCCTGAAATACTCCTGGAGCGAGGTCCAACATAAATGGACTTACTCTCATCAAAGATACCTTCACACATCACTCTCCTAAATTCCAGAGAACCTGAATCTCCACTCGAAGAAGAAGAGGAAATGTTGTTTAACACAACAGGATCCAGTCCCAACCTATTCCTCCTATAGTCGAGCATCTCAACCTACAATAAGAAACATTTGAGTATTACAAAGAAATTACAAACAAAATAAGAAGAAAATATTAAGGAGACCGCGACATCTCAGAACAAATTCAGCTATTCACTAAAATCAATCAACTTCCATGTACATAAACAAGGGTGATTATAGAAGTATTGCCTTCATAACTTATAGCTATGACTCAAACACCCCCCTAAGTACAAGTAAAATACCTGCAATTTAACCTATATTCTAAAATTGATTACAGAAGCTTGATGACTTCACATGAAAATGAACTTTCCAAGCTTACATTTTCTCAAACAAGTGTCCTACCAAATGAAAGACAATCACAAGAAATGCATAATTATTACCTTGTCTTGTCTTCTAAAGATTTGCCAAGTTCCAAGACCAAATGTGATAGCACCAGGAAGGAAAAGCAAATATCTCGACCATGATTTTTTCTCTTTAATCAAACAAAACAGAAAAAGTAGACAAGATACTAAAATGTTAGACCATGATTTAATAGTAATATGCTAGGAAGAGAGAAAGGGATAAGGCAAGTACCTTGAGGTTGAAACGAAGACTCTACTGGAGATTCTGCAAGTGTGGAAAGGACCCGATCGGAACTGGGGGATAGAGGAGTAAGTTTAGGTATTCTATTGATGGAGAAGTAGGTTCGAAGGTTTAGGGTTTTAGCAATTGAGGAACTCATCTTTCACCAACATGACATTTAATATTTATCTCTCTATGAAATATAATTGCTTTCGAATGGCTTTCTCAGATCTCGTCTAATTTCTTTGGCTGAGAGAAAAAGGTTTCGTTCAGCAAAACATACACGCAAAGAAGTCAAGAAGAAGAGGTCATTTATGATCTTTCGAGTCTTTTCTCTATTTGCTGTCTGGGCCGCTGAGTCGGAATCCGTCATGGGTAGAGACTCAGACGACTACAGACTAGAGAGAGTACTTCTGACTCGGGGGGCAACCATCTGAGTCAGATACTTGAGGTAGGTTTATTTTGATTTGATAGGAAGATACCAAAAGACTGAGGGTTTGATACCACAGAGGGGGAACAAGTGAACTCATCATTTCTTGATAACAAATACAGACAAAATGATACTAAAACTAAGGAATTCAAAATGCATGATATGATACATAAAAAAATCAATCATATATTCAATGGCCATAATATACTTCAGAAAACTCTTCTCCCTCCCCACTGTCTTTCCTACCAACATGACAAGTAAACATATAGGATCCCCTAATATATATATTCACTAAACTGAAGAAAAACCCACAAGTAAATGGAGACAAGACACCGGTTGGGATCAGAGCAATCAGAAACCTGGTTACAGGACCAAATGTCAACCACCAGTGTTACTCATTTCATTTCAATGAAGTGCTCACTGCAATGGAATTTTTTTTCTTCCAATTTCTTCAGTTCTTTGATTTTGAATGCTTTACAAGCCAATCGATGACCGAATCAATGTTGGTAGAGTTTTTGCAAGATATCATGAAGCAACAAACTTCCCTATCGGTTATTGACCTCAGCTCCCTGTAAGAAAACAAACCATGCTTACAATCAATATCAATTCAAAAGGGTCATAAAATTTAATTGATCTGACAGTAGTTTCATTCTCAAAATTACAATATTTTGTTTCTTCACTTACATTTGATCAGTTAAAGCCTGTTTAGAAAGAGCTTCAGGCTTATCAACTTTGTTACCCAATACCAACAATGGGATACCACTCAGTGAGGTTTTGCTCAACAGATCGTGAAGTTCGCTTCTCGAGATGGACAGATTATCATGATCAGCAGCATCAACAACATATCTGCAACAAATGAGAGTGGGACGTTTAAACCAGCCTAACGATATCCGTTACATGTATTTATAATATTCTCTTGACCACGCAACAACAGAAACGAAGCAATGGTATCGGATTTATAAAAACACAACTAGTTGTCTAAAGTAAACTAAGAAATCACGAGTCAAAGTAGAATTAGTAATCATAAGGCAATGCCGAACAATAATGAATGATCATTGAATGCATAAGCACGAAAAAGAAGTCTACAAGTGGTCGAACGACCCTGTCATGTGTACTTGGCAAAAGAAGTCTTGTCTACTAGTAGACCTTATCTAAGATAATGTATGATTACATGAAGACAGTTAACAGACTAAAGCTACCTTACTTATTCCAAGATCTTAATCCAAGTTCCAAGTTTTAAAAAGATATGCTTATACATCAGGAGAAAGGATCCCCTCACATTTTTATTGTCACGTTATCTCACACTTTCGGCACCGTTTTTTCTATAAAATTTACATGCCAACGAATTTGGAGCTAAGATTTTGAGGATATGTTCCCCTCATATAGCTCTACATTCCTACCAAAAATGAACAGTTTTCGAAATACTAAGCTCACTATCTACCAATATTAATTTCAACCGTTGGAAATCCGTCGAATTTTAACGGTTGATTTTCAAAGTAGGAAATGGTGGTGTTATAAATAGCGGAAAGTTCTCATTTTTTGTGGGAATATTGAACTTGATGAAAGGAACATACGCCAAAAAAATTAGCTTCAAATCCGTTAGCGTTTAGATTTTACAGAAAAAACGGTACCGAAAGTGTGAGATAGTGTGACAATCAAAGTGTGAGGGGATCCTTTCTCATACATCAGAAACAAAAACTTAGCCAAGGTTCTTCTATATAACATTATCAACTGAGTAGGACCCTTTGCCTACAAGAACCATCATTATATATTAAGCAACAAAAAAAATCATATGAAAGACTTTTGATTATCAGCAAACAACATGTTCTTCCTTTTCTCTGATTCGAACAGTTAGCATAAAGTTCTTCAAATAAGTTATTCATACTGGGGGAAAATAGTAAAATAAATCCAGATAAGAGATATGCAACGCTGTTTCAAAAAGAAAAAAGAGATATGCAACGTGAATGGTAAGTTAGATGCTTACACAATCGCAGAAACCGCGCGGCAGTATCTTTCCCACATACTACGGAAACGGGGCTGACCTCCAAGATCCCATAACTTTATTGTAACATTTCCTTTAGTGACCTTCCTCATATTGAAACCAATCTGTAGTCCACAAATTGCAAACGCAAAATATGACACTGTATACCAACTAATAAGTAAAACTTTTCACTGTTTCACATCTAGGATAGAATATGCTAAATAATGAAATCCAACATCTTCAGAAAGCCTAGACTCCTTACCGTAGGAATCATGTCTTCGCTGTATCCACCAGTCTACAAAAATGGAATTCAGGAGTATGTATTAGCATCAAAAAAAGGCAGCACCTGTCGGCTACTAGATATATAAGGTAAGCATTTACTTACTGCAACAACATTGACAAGCGATGTTTTCCCAGCATTCTGAAGTCCAATCAAAGAAAGCTCCATTTCTTGCTTAAAGAATAGGCTGCAGAAAGAGACAAGTCCATGTTTATGGAAAAAAGCTTACACAACCCAAAGCCACAGCTTACACAAAATACCAGTTGATCAAATGCAACAGTTTATAAGACATGAATACTCAAGTCATGCAAATAATGCTTCTCTCTGCAACTGTCCGTCATGATATTGGCATGGTAATAAAATGCTAACGCTAGAAACTTATATGCACCTTAACCAAGAGATTTGTACTATCATGAAGATCTATACGTCATAGTTCATAGCCACTATCCTTCGGCATCAAAGCCAACCCGGCAAATATTCTAACTACAAAAAGGACAGCCTCTGGAACTCACAACCTTGAAAAGGCACTAAAAAAAATCCAAGGCTCAACTAAGAGCCCCCAGGGGAAAACGGCTACCTAAATACTAACCATTGAGTACCTTCAGCGATTGCAAGCTGTTAAACATTCAGCTATAAAATGGTGGTGTGTCACTATCCTCGGCAATTATGAACCAGACTCCTACTAGATGCTATTCAGTAGGTGCTGCCTTGGGTCTTGACAAAGTTAATCTGGAGAATCTAGTATCAAAAACTAACTCCCCTCTGCCCTTCTTCGGTCTTCCGCCTCGGCTAAGGCAGAGTACATCATACATAACCATATCTTCCAAGAAATTCTAACCACGCACATCGAATGTGTCAAGGAAATTATTACTGAAATGTCAAAGTGTCTGAAATTCCAAGCATAAAGCACGTGAGCATTTCAACTACTCAGGTATTACATAATTATCAGTCTAAAAGCGTAATTCGTCATAGTTCACACAAGATTCAACAAAAAAAAAACACAAACGTTACCAATTTCAAAAATATTTCCCATTCAAAGAAACCATATCTAACAACTCAATACAAAGAGTCGAATCCCCCCAAAAGGAATTTAATTGATACTAAACCAACAAAAAAAAACATCCAAATTTGCAGATTATAGAATCTGCCTTAAGAAGATAAAAACGACAACAGAAAGAAATCGAATTCAACAACAATGCTTGTAACAGTACAAATGGAGAATTGAAAACCATGAGGATATAGAGACAGAAAAGATTGATTATACCTTCGAAGCCAATTGAGGAAAACATCAAAAATCCCCATTGTGAAATGCGAAAGACAATTTGAGGATTATCGATCTGTTTTTTGTTTTATTATTTGTGAGATGATGATGAGAGAGAGGTCTAAGAAATTCTCTCAGCTCTCATCAATCAATTGACCTAACAACCTATCAGAGGAGCAGTAGAAGGATGATCGATCTTTTTCTGGCAACAATTATACTCCGTATCCCGTATATTCGTATAGAGCGTATACGTAGTTGGTAGAATGATTGATTGCTGCTGACCTACGGTCCATGTGCGCCGGTCATTCTGGATGTCTTGTAGGTTTCCCTTTGCTCAAGGGCGATTCATATGGGGGGCGATATAGAGAAGATTAGTATGGCCTATGCACAACGATGACACACCCAAAAGGGCAATTCGTATGGGGCGGATCTACAAATACCAAACGTCCGCAGATTTCCACCCTCTCGATCATTAGCGATCCACGCCTGACGGTTCCTTAAATGTAAATTCATATGAACTCGCCAATCTGATGTAGTATTGTGCTAAAGTCAGTGAATGATGATACCAATGATCTAAGTTTGAAATTTATCACCATTAGATTTTTAACATCAAAAAGATAAAAAATTATGTTCTTAAAACATAATAAAGTTTTTTTTTTTGTATTATATAGACTTCTTTTATAACAGATCTACTACTTACAGGCCTCGACAAACAGCCAAATAAAGAGAGAAAAATCTCTTCCGCCCCGGTGGCGAGGAGTTTCGATCTCAGATTGTTGGTATAATCATTCAACCACTTTACCACTAATGACGAGTTTCAAATTCAGGTTATTGGTATTATCATCCAGCGACTTTACCTCCATAATACAATGATGATAAATGTCCTTTTAAGTACAGTTATAATTATATTAGTTTAGAAGAACATTTTCTATATCATTGTCCTTTTGAGTATACCCTGGAAAGAAAACCTACAATGCATTTCAATATTGATGCATCTTCTTTAAATATTGATATTTGATATACCAAATGTATATGCTTATATCTCCCATCTTCCACTTTCGTATAAAAGATGCATCAATACAACCCCATCTCCCGTTAATTCTTGTAAATGGATATATCAATCTTTCGTCCATGGAAACTAACACAAAATTTCCCCATGTAACGATGATATTTCTTTATTTTACTGATTTTTCCTTAATATAGTCGTGCAAATCAAAGATTGGTAAAGATATTAAAGATACAACCACGATAACGTTTTTTTTAAACAAATTATTTGTTAGTGATCAGCATCTGATTATTTATGTTAATTGACAATCTTCATTCTCTTAGTCTAATCTTGTTGATCCACATACGACGATTGTTTCTCTTGTAACTTTCTTAAATGTGATTACATAAACAATCTGTAATCCTTAATTGGATCATATGTTATATTAACTCAACGAGGTTAGTTATGTTGGCCAAGAAAGTCCCCGAACTAGAACCGTTGTTCCAAGTTCGCGAATCTGATTTACCAGTTCGCGAACTGCTCCAGTTTCAGAAGTTTCAGAACCCTGAAACTGTTAACAGCTCGCGAACCTGAATTTACAGTTCATACTGCTGACAGTTCAGAAACTCGTGAACTCCACAACTCACTGACAGTTCACGAATCTGATTTTTGGTACGCGAACTGCTCGTGCAACCTAGATACAAATTGTGTCGGTATGTGGTGCGCGACTACCTTCTTATGTGTCATTCAAGCGGACTTCGCATGCATGGGGTTCCTACTTGTTTGTGCAAATAAGTTTGCTCGTTCCAAATTGTGTCAAAATCAAATTCTATACCAATTAAACTCTGCGTGATTATGTGGTGATTAAACTACCACAGTTTTCGACATTGGAGGGAACTCTAAAATTAGTTAGTGAAAAAGCAAAGATAAATGCATATATTACAAATTTGAAACTGGGTCTTGCCATTTGATTCGCCGATATATTGATGGCTTACTGATTTTTGGTTTTAGTTTACACATTGTTAATGAAACTAATTGTTTCTCTCACAAAACTTTGATATGAAAGACTTAGTTGAGGCGAATGTTATTTTGGGAATTAGGAAAACTAAAACTGACAGTAATATGTATATGCCATGACCATTATGTTGAAAAGTTGTTAAGTATAATTCAGTGATTGCAAACCTGCATGTACACCATTTGATCATAGCTACGAATATATCCCAATGATGGTGATGCAGTAAAACCAGCAAGGAAATAAAAGAATATGTGTATCATAGGGAGTTTAAGATATGCTACTGACTGTACTTATCCAAATATTTCCCAATGTTGTTTATGTTATGCAGGTGCACAAGTAAACCAAGTATTGAACTTCGGAATGCAGTACGCTGTGCGCCATGTTATGAGGAAAAAAATAAATAAGGAAGAAGTTACTCACAGGTGCTCTCGGATGGCATCTTGGGCTAGCAACAAAACTGTCCTCATGTAGGCGGTTAAGCATAATAGAAATAGTCCGGGCATTTGCAGGCAATGACAAATAAAGGGAAATAAAGTAACTTAAAGGAATAATTGGAACATCGATTGGTCCCTCGGAAAATCTTGAAATAAGATTTGTGTGCAGTTTAATCAATCCATTTATTGCGTGCGAGATGCAAAGACCTGCCAAACCACAAAACCAAAAACGAAACACTGATTATTTACAATCTTCAATAAAGAGTTAAATAAAACCCACAATTAAAACACTTGGACAATGTGGCTGCTGCAATGGTGTTTGTACCAGCATATCAAAAGAGAAGCAAGCGTTATTTAGGAAGAATTATGAACGGGAAGGTTAAACATTTAGGGGTGTAATAAGCTTGCAGATACTTTGGCTAAGTACTCTTAGAAGATTTGAAGTAAATGGTACTTGGCAGGGGAATGCCCCTGATATCATTTTTAATTTAAGGAGGATATAAGACATGTTGCTCCCAACCTTAATTCTTAGTCATCAATAAAATATCCAGTGGTATCAACGCCAACAAAAAAAACACAATTAAGAGTCTAAGTATTTGTAAACCTACTTTATCATAATCTATGTTCTTCTTCCATTTAATTTTTAGTCATCACTATTCCAGTTGTATCAACAACA
This sequence comes from Papaver nudicaule, assembly GCA_023529015.1. Taxonomy (NCBI): domain Eukaryota; kingdom Viridiplantae; phylum Streptophyta; class Magnoliopsida; order Ranunculales; family Papaveraceae; genus Papaver; species Papaver nudicaule. The sequence continues at coordinate 21,302 of JAJJMA010243059.1, forward strand.
ACAAAAAAAAAAAAATAAGAAACTAAGTATTTGCAAACCTAACTGTATCATAATCTCTGTTCGTCTTCCTTTTAATTCTTAGTCATCACTAAAATTTTCAGTTGTATCAACAACAACAAAAATATCACAATTAAGAGTCTAAGTATTTGCCAACCTATCTTAACCTTTGTTCTTCTTCCTTTTAATTCTTAGTCATCACTAAACTTTCCAGTTGTATAAAAAAAAAAACACACAATTAAGAGTCTAAGTATTTGAAAACCTAACTTTATCATAAATTATGTTCTTCTTCCTTTTAAGAACATTAATGGTGGTTGTAATTTGAAAACGTTAAAGAAAACTTACCCGTTTTTCATTAGTGAGTTGGACCTGGAGCTGGAGAAGAATCATCTCCAGGCAACTGCAAACCAAAGTGTTTGGGTGTTTTCCAACAAAGATCTCGAAGTTCAGCAACTATAAGTCATAAAAGTCTCAATTGTGTTTCAATAGCTTCCCCTTCAAACCTGAATATAACACGACTGAGTTGGTATCTTATGTTCCTCTTACTCTTGTGCATTTGCTGAAACAAAATGTTTGTTTTCAGTTCATTGATGGATAACTGATTTTACCGCTGCCAGATTCAATGCATGAATCTTTAGGTTGTAAAGTTGTTGTTTTTTTCTTCTTTTGATCGGTTTAAAGAAAGTTGTAATGATGTTACAATATCATAACAACCTAATATTGTCTTTGAATCATTCAATCGTGTGGGAAATTGAGTTTTACAGGTGAATCTTTGTATATGATTTAGACGTTGATGATATTTACACTGAATCTGATCCAGTTTATTAGTATTATCTACAGAAATCTGCAGACAAGATCAAGGATTCTGATCTTTCTGACTGTGATGATGTTAGGGCATTGTCCGGTCAAACCCACTAGCGTTGGTATGTCAAGCTGGTTGTCAGTTTTAGGTGTCAAAACACAATTCTTGATTTAGCCTACTAGAGTTTAATTTCGGAATTGGGATATACTAGACGAAGACTGTGAAGACAAAGAAGACATCAATTATTCTTCATCGACAAAAGGTTAGTAGGAGTTATGACTTTTATGGAAATTCTTCTATTCTACTTTCTCTATCTTTCGAAATAGTCAACTACTTTAGTAGTGATATTAATAGCGATTGAGATCGTGTTCTTGTCAATACCAAAAAAAAAAAAAAAAAAAAAGAGATCGTGTTCTTGTCTACATGACCATGTGTTATGTTGGTGTTTGTTCCCACAAATACTAAGGTTACAAGAATGCATGAGATAGATTTGATACCATTTGTCCATTGCAATGGTTTGCTTGCAAATCACTTGTTGGATATGGGTGAATCTAAAGGAGTACTCTTGAGCAAGAGTCCAGTGGATTACAGCTGAGGACGTCTAACACGTCTAAGTACTGGTTAATCCCAGAACTTCCAGCGGGTCCAGTTAAACCCTAATCTGAATGACGGACGAGTCCCGAACCGTACGTGAAACATAAACTCGGAGATTCTCCTGAGTTCCAAAGTGTCATTTTGTACGCGTACCTACGTGAACCTCAAAATCGATACTTTTGGTTGTGATTCAGATGGATGGTTCGCAAACCGTCCCAAGTGAATATTCTTCTGGATTTTCACTCGGGTTAAACTCTGAACTCCTTTATCTCTTAGTTGGACTTGGATTATCACGAAAATATATTATGTGGTCCATCTAACGGTTCTCAATGTGTCAATAAGATAAAGATTATCTCTGGTCTGTTGGATCTCTATCTTGAAGTGTTTTTGAGCTAACAAAACACTTGGCAGATAAATGATTAATGATTTCCAATTGAGATAAATCTCTTTTACTTGGTTTGCAAGTTTAGGGTTTCCAAAACTTGTGGAACAAGTAATTAGTTGCTTTATTCCAAAGCAACCTATCTTATTGAGTGCTATAAATAGAGGTGTCTAAGGACGAATACCGCAAGCATCAAGCATACGTGAAGGTCTTTGGGAAGTGATCGTAAAACTCTTTTCACTTCGGTGAATGCTTATTGTGGTATAGTCATCCTCTATTAGGTAGCAGTTCCTCTTGGGATTTTACCTACGACTATAAAGACTTCTCTTGAGAGTTGGGAAGCACAGGTAGGAGATTGAGACCTTAGTGGTTGAAATCGGAGTAACTTGTAACCTTGGTAACCTGATCACGTTCTTGTCTATTCTATGGTCCTTCTCTTCTAATATAAGGCCATTCAAGAACTGATACGTTACACACAGGGTTTCGAAAGAAAGCAACGCACGGCTGCACTCGGTGTTGTAAGACCTAGTTAGCTCCAGTTGTATAAGTTTCTTAAGTGATTCTTCTTTTACAACTGAGGTAGAGACAAGTTGGGCATAGTTTACTCGGTTTACTTGTCAGCCCCCGCTTGTAAGTAGATTTTCGTATGACCTGGAGCAATCCGAAGGAAGTCACTTTGTGGATGTCAAACTGATAGAGGACAGTTCAAACATACAGTAGATAATTGAGGTTGCAAAGCCGGAATTGTTGACACAAGCCTTTAACATCGGTTAAAGCAACTCCTAGGCCTGTAAAGGACGTCAGCTAGGGGAATCAAGTGCGTGACGATCTGTGGGGGATCTAGAGACGTAAGGAGTGCGACAGTAGCCAGTTCGCTTGAGGCTAGTGTTTGTAGACAATTTGTATTGTGCGGTGTTCAATCTGGACGAGGTCCCGAGGTTTTTCTACAGGTCGTAGTTTCCTCGTTAAAAAACTCTCTGGTGTCTTGTGTGCTTTATTTTCCGCATTATATTCTCTGATTATATAATTAAATCAAACACAAGAAGTATGTTATTAATAAACCTGATCGTTGTCCTAAATCCATCCCTTGGATTTACCAAGACCCTGTCTTGCGTTGGACTGATCCTTTGAGATCCAAACTCAGGTTAACGGATCTGGATATTGTGAGATCATCCAGATCTGACCATAAGTCTCACGAGCCCAAAAGAAAAGTTGGTTGTATTTCGGTACCCCTGCTTTTTCAGATAAAGATAATGATGATATTGAAGATGATAAGTTCTTGGTCGGTTCCTTAATGATTTGTGATTCTTCTTAAGTTTCCTCTTATTTATCTCTGGTTAAAGAAAAAGATGTTATCAACGATGATAGTTTTTTGGTTGGATCGCTCGACAATTCAGAGGTTTCATCAGATAAATCACCTGGACAGGAAATTGATAGTACTGATGAAGAGTACCACCTAAGATAAATGTTCATCATCTTATCCTTGCTCTAATATATATGAGCATCCTAAGACGGACAGAAAGTCTATTCTTTTTGTTTGACTCAGCACCATACATTCAAAACTTTAATGAAAGCGAGACTATTTTTATAATACTGGACTTGACCGGTTTTTTTCAAAATTATTTCTTTATATTTAATTTATTTATATGTATAAAAAACTAGATTAATTTTAAGACTATAGGCAAAACCAATATAATTTAACAATAGTTAAGTTTCTAAACATGTTGGATGCAAAATTACTAAGAAAAATAAACAAACACCACCATTTATAGTTTGGATCCCCTAATCAAACTTTCTTGTATCTTATTCTTTTGTCTTCAGCAAGACTCACAGATAGTTCGTTCTCTATGGACTAAAAAAATGTTGACCTTCATTTTGTTCTTTACTGTCTCCAACCCGTATCAGTTGTGGATAGGGTCTTGGGTAGGTACTTCAACTGATGTTAATCCCGAGGCGGTTCCGAGAGAGGTATTATAATGCTCGAATTCATTGTCAAAGTTGCAAACTGCGGAAACTTTCGAAGATGGCATACATCTTTGCAGAGATCCTGGTTTTGAATCTGTTGTAAGAGGATTCTTTTACTTTGTGATAAAAGACAAGGAAGGTTACTATTTGATATTCAAGAAGGGTCCAAACGCATACCTATTTGTCCAAGAGAATGAGAAGATCTTGGACGAGTAAATAGAAAAAAAAATGGTAATTAAGACCTTTTAAAATTTTGAAGTCTTTGTTGGAAACTTAAAGAGAGGATGGATACTGTATGTTTTTTTATGTTGGTCACTATACTAGTCTTCCTGATTTTCCAAAATTGAAAAGAGTATGGATATTGTATGTTTTCTTATATTTGTCACATCATATAAGTGTTGAATTCAGTGGAGTTATTATATTGATTCTAAATGTAGCTACTATGGTCTGATTGTGTTGGTAAATTGTCCATTATTTTTTTTTTGTGCTGGAAAACAACTTAATTTGATATTATTATTTAATGCTCACACTTTTGCATATCAAATAATGTAGGTTTGAGTTTCAGAATTTTTCTGCGAAATTGATATGCTTGTCGGAGCTAGGTGCTTCAAAGCATTTGCAACTTTGAGTTTTGATTTCAGATGTTCTTTATCCATCTTGGACTCGATGAGGTCTTACAAATCTTTCATAGCGTGATTGATATCATGAACAATTGTTTTGTTTACCTATTCGAAATACAAATTTAATGTGTGGGATAAAATCATTCATGTGATACGGATAAGACCATGAGCTTAATAATTAAGAACAAGATAGAACAAAAACAATGAGGGAAAACAAGACTACTTAGAATTATTTAAACTTCTTCTTTATTAGAACTTTAAACCTAGTAATACAAATTACTCTCTTATATTTCTCTGTCTCAGAAGTCCATCTGCTTGTATTGTTGTAGCACCCTTTTATAGTTTATATAGAGGTACTACTTCCTAAACTAGGAATTTTGTGAGTTTGGAAAACTCATCTAAACTAAGAAATAGGCTAAGAGTTGGAAAACTCTTCAAATCTAGGAAATAATCTAGGTTTAGAAAACTTCCTCAAAATAGTCACTCTTGAAAGATACTCAATCTTGCAAACTCTACCACAAACTAAATCTTACCATCGATACTCCTGTATCATGGCTCCCCTAATTTTAAAAGGCCTGAACTCTTGTCAAGTTCTTAACCACCCACGCTGTCTTGTTTGACTTAGACTTAGTACTCTTTCTAAAACGAAAAGTCTTCTGGAAATAAACATCTTGCTTCCTGACTTCACTTTTAGTTAGCGAGTTCTTGATTACCCACCTCCACCTATAGAACACGTTGTTTTCTTGGATTAAGGAAGGATTGGGATGGTTATGTTTTGTATAGGCCTGACCACCAGCAAGGTAAATTTACCGCAACCGTACCAATCTCTTTGTTTGGACTGCTTCCACGGTGCTGCCATTAAGTTTGGATTACAAGCTTCTATATGGAATTCTTTGCCATCATATATGAAGCGATAAATTATTTTTCGCTGATAATGTATGGCTTCTTTATCCCAAAGATAAGGATTTCCAAATATTACTTGGGTACATCCAAAGGTACCACCTTACAAATTATTTCATTGATATACTTTTCGCTAGTAGCAAATTTGAGCTTACACTGAGTGGTAACAAATACTTGTTCATTCTTTTGAATCCATCCTAATGAGTATGGTCTTGGGTGTGGAGTAGTTTCCAACCCCATGTCTTTCACAAGTTTCCGTGAGATTAAAAATTTTATGACTTCCAGATCAATAATATCGTCGACAAGACATTGTTTTACTTGTATCTTAACGTGAAACAACTCAACATGTAATTATTCATCTTCACTTTCGGTACATCCTGTCATAAGAGATAGCTTGGGATATGTTAGAGCACGCTCGGTCAACCCTACCAAGCATTGGTATGTCAAGCTTGGTTGTCATAATTAAGTGTTCAAAACTCATACACTTGAACATGCCTACTAATAGTCAAACTTCACTAGGTTAGACCTTTAGGTAGAAGATGGCTGGATTATCTGGAAGATTAATCGAAGAACTGAAGACAAATGAAGAAAAAATGATAATATCCTCCTTTAGAGTTGTCAACTGGTCGGGCTAGGGTCATCCCTAGACCTGGTAGTATTCCTAAACAAGCCTAAAACGTCAACCCTAGTCTGTCTAGGGCTGGCCCGTCGGGTTTACGGGTTAGCCCATTTATTTTGCACTTTTTCTACAAGTTTAAAAAAGTAAAAATAAAAACACAAATGGAGTTGCCATCCATTATCCATATACATATATTTATAGTTTTAAGAACTAAGATAACCAAACAAAGTTCATTTATTACGGAGTGGCCTAATAAAACACATGCAAATCTAGCATTCAAGCTCCATCACTAGTGAAGTGGCCATTAAGAAGTAAGAACGTGAGGAAAAAAGAAAGATCAAAGAAAGAGCAAAGGAAAAAATTGCAAAATTAAAATTTATACACAACTCGGACTTACCAATACATCGACGAGATTAACCATTACAAACTCCACAGAAAGATTTCGGACAAGATTATCATGCAGCTGAGCTCTCGCCTCTCTGCTTAAACCTAGATCTAGAAAAAGAACGAATAACAAGGGTAACGGGTAACCGTCTATATTGGTAGATAATAGGAGTCTAACAAGGGTAGATGTCTCTAGAGATTACCGATAACTCAGGTAACAATTTTTTCACGAGTTATTAACGGGTTCGCGGTTAACCGACGGGTTGGCCCTAGCCCGGCTTGTTTATAAACAAGCTGGAAACTTCATCCCTAGCCCGACTCGTTTAGCTAACAAGTCGGGCTGGCCCGGATATAAACAAGCCAGTCTCAGGCCAACCCGCGGGTCGGGGCTCAAATTGACAACTCTATCCTCCTTCAGCAAAAAGGTTAGTCCTCTAGACATCATGATTCCAGTGGTCCTCTACTCGGATCTGAACGATTACTCTAATCGAAGCTTGTGACTGTTAGTATATTTGACAGTGTCTATGAACTCTATTTTCTTGAGTTTCATGACCTGGAAGCATTTCAATGGAGTCTTCTTCTCACACGCCATTAATGCTTTCCTCTAACCAATTCAATACAAGTTCCTAGAAACTTTGTATTATGAATAGTTTCCATAGTGAATGGTTTTATGAAGTTAATCTTCATTTTTTGAATGCCTGCACGAATATTGATAATAGGATTTCTCAATCCGACTATAGTGTGCATTCAGTGTGCTAGTGATCTTATTACAATGCAACAAATCCAGTTTCTAGTTTTTATGGAACTAGAAATCAAACAATATGCAAAAGGAATTGATTACCATTGCTAGGTATCGAATTCCATAGCTAAGATTCGATTTCTTTTATTAGGAATCAATCCACTTTATCTTGGATTGATTACCATTGGCTAGGTATCGATTTCCAGAGCTAAGATTCGATTTCCTTCACTGCGAATATACGAATGAGAAACAGGGATTGACAAATTAACAAATAGAATGATATATCCACTCTATTGACTACAATCCACTTTAGCTTGGATAGATTACCATAAGGTGGACTCACTTTCCCTTAAGTTAGGAATCGGTTTCTGCTTCTAGAAATCGATCTCCTAATGGTATAAATCGAACACCAAAGCCAGAAATCGATTTACCCAACGTGGCATGTGTTGCACTTGTTTGTAATTAATCCACTTTTATATTGGGAATCGATTTCACTAATGTGTAATCAATCTCCTCGTTCCAGCAGAAAAGAATTATACGAAGATTGAACAGATCATACTGGCCCTCGTGTTTGCAACTCAAGAATTATACGAAGATTGAACAGATCATACTCTCCTTGGGTAGAATTCGATTTCCTGAATTCAATCTCCCATAAACAAGGAATCGATACCTCTATATTCAATTCGATCTCCTTGCCCACACTTGTGTGAAGACTATTCATCAATAATATTATGTGCTTCAACGATCAAATTCTTGAAAGTATGATTTTGGTTCAACATGGTCATGAACTTGTGCATTCACGCAAAAGTTCATTATATGACACAATAAGGCATTACATTCGAATTGCGGCAATCTTCTATTGCTTAGTTAATATTCGAGTTGTCTATGAACTTGAGTGTGATTTATATTTCTGATATTTGTTTATCATTTATATTGTGTAAATCAATGTATAGTAACATTTGCCTTTTTGTAACTTGTATTAATTCCCGCTTGTGTGAATTAATCAGTGCAAAAAGAGACTTTGGTAATTCAACCTTAATTCCGCAAAGGTTGCAAAGTTGTCTTATAGGTTGTTGGTGAAAAAAATTTGGTGGTGTACTCGGTACCCTCGCCTTTTCAGTTGGTATCAGAGCGGTCAAACGCATAAAAGACTTAACAGCCCGTGTTTGAGGCGATCCAATCTATAAGACATGAGTTATAATATTGTGCACTCAGTGCTAAAGAGCTCAATTAACAATACACAAGATTCCATCAATCTTGACTGTGCCAATGTTGCAATAGTTTCTCCAATTTCTCTATCTGAGAATTCCATAAACTCTTCTGAAAATCTCAGAATATCTTATGACAATGGAAAAAAATAATATTCCTCTGATACTACAGACTCCGAAGTTGAAAAAGAGGCTGCACTCATAATTGTTGTGCTTATGAGACCTCTTCATAATCTCTCTTTGGAAAATAAGAGATTGAAATCAACTGTGAAAGAGTTACTTGAAATAGTTAGTATCAAGGAAACACAACTGAATGGGATACTATTTGACAATATGTCTCTTCGGGAAAAAATCAAGACATTTGATGAAGCTATGAACAATACCTCTAAAAATACTGCAGTACTAAAAGCTGAGCTGCTTAAAAATAACGAGGAGCTTCTCAAAATGATCGAAAAGGAAAAACTCTCTGTTGACAGTCGAATCACTATGTTAACAAAGGAAAAAGTGTTTGTTGAAAAACTCAGCATTCTCTCAATACCACCTTTAATATTATTTTGGTATTAGATAGACTTGTCAAATGGCAGGACCTGGATATCACCTCAGGAACCACTGAACAATTTACTGACATCATGTTGGAAACATTTTTCACTAGTGATCGTCCTAGCACAGAATTGCCAAAAGATGTTCAAAAGGTTTTAAGTAACAATGTTACTCTTCCTGTTGAAAAACTTGATATGAATTATGTTAATACCTCATCTAATGAAAAACAAAATAAATGTCAGAATATTCCTACCGAAACAAGAAAAACCGGTGCATAAAAGGGATAAGACATTGATCAAAATACTGGATACACTAGATTGTGTTCAAAGTAACATAAAAAGTGTGAAGAGATATCTGCATTGCTCAATGGTATGAAAATGTCATTCCACATCTTTTGAAGACACCTATACTGCCAAGCCTTCCAATGCAACATGTCATTCAAATCCTCAAAAGGAATCACAGAAAAATTCTGTCAAAACTGACATAATTGCACCCACTGACGAAAAAAAATCTATTAAGTCAGTATGGAAGGGAAAAGGCAAAAAAAGGAACAACAACTCTTCAGGAAGCAACCAGGAAAATGAGATAGGCAATTTGGTCATCAAATACATGAAGGAGTATTTTTAGAAAAACACATGAGAGACCTCTAGTCAAGCGAATCTCAAACCTGTCAAGAAAAATGAAAAAGGTTCTTCAATCAAGAAGGTTCCCACTCCTAGTCTCAGTATGAAACATAAAAATATTCCCACTAATACAAACTGATTGTATTGACTTGTGCATCCTTGCACTGGTGCTCTATTTGAGTAAGGAAGCATGATAAACTAAGCACTATAGAATCAACTACATATTCTATAATAATAAATTCAAATATCCCAAGGCATCCTTGTGTTTTGGATTATTTTTGTAACATCTACAAAAACTAGATATTGAATTTTGGAGGATATATCTCTTCAAAAGGGAATTCGAACTCCTTGGTCAAAAGAAATTTCGGGGCCACATGAAGTTCGAAATTAAAAAGAAAACTTGGCCACAATGCTTTGTCAACCATTAAATCTTTTTAAAGAACCTTTGTCATAAATACAAACTTAAATGCAAAATTCTCTTTGCCTCTTTGATAAAAAGTTTGTGTCTTGGTAATAAAAGAAAATATATTTTCTTTATGAGTCAGGTCATATATAAATGAGTTATGAATCTTAGAACAACTCATTCTTGACTATCCCTTGTTGCTAAGAGAAGAAGCTTTCAAATGGATAACGCTGAGAACGTTACCGACTGTTATTCTGAAGTCATTTCTGATGAAGATTTTGATTGGCTCAAAGATGCACCTAACGCCCCTTGCTTCTTCATATATGAGGATGAAGGCGATAAGCCCAATGGTTCAACCAAACACATGTTCAATCTTCTAGTAGAATTCGAAACCATGAAGGACCAAGTTGTTGCCAACACTGTTGCAATGGAAGAAGTGACAGTAAGGATTAATCAAGCATGTGATGATACGGAAAAGGTTATGAAGATGATCTGAAACCTCTCTTGCAAAGAGTGCCTTCATGTTGATGCCTCTGACGAGCACTTTGGATGCTAGTGTGTCTGATTATCCTTATTAATTCAAAAGACCATTTGTAATATTTTGAACATTTTGTCTATCAATAAAATTTTATTATGAATAAAAAATTATGAATTTATCATTTCATTTCCCTATTCATGATATTTGATAGATATTTTGCAATATGTGTGAGTATTCCACATTATGTTGCAAATTACAGGGTTTGTCAAGATTTCTCAATCTTGTTTTCACAAGTTTTCAAGAAAAACTATAATCTTGACCTTTACCTCCTTATGATGGTGTCTGTCAATTTTTGTTATATATTGTTTTATACAGGTCATAAAGAAATTGATTTTGTAAGGAGTACATTAGTTCATGCACGAGACACGATGCTATCTGATTCCTTGACGTCATATGACGGGGTTTTGGCATGTATAGATGAACGAGTGGATTTAGTCAGATTCTCTCGAGAAATAGTCAAAATTTAAAACCAATGGGGGAGAGTTCGTTTTATGAACTTGCGCTGAACTTCCAAATCTTTCTGGGGAGAGTGGTTGTGGAAAATGAGGGGAGTTATATTTGTCTCCTGATAAGTATTGTTGCTTGTCAAATCAAGGTAATTGGTTTTCGGATCAATCACCTGACATCAAAGTATATTATATCTTTTTGGTGTCGCAAAAAGATAATCGGTTCATTTCGGTTTCCTTACAAGTGTATTGATTTCTTATCAATTTTACTTGTTGAAATACCTAGGTGATTGATATATATCGGTCCCCTAACAAGTGTATTGATTTCTTATCAATTTCACTTGTTCAAATACTAGGGGATTGATACAAATCGGTCCCCTACAAGTGTATTGATTTCTTATCAATTTCACTTATTGAAATGCAAAAGGAATAAATACACGTCGGTCCCCCCCCTAACAAGTGTATTGATAACTTGTCAATTTCACTTGTTGAAACCTTAAGGTAATCGAATGCACTCTGATTCCCTAATAATTATTAGACTTGTTTAATTTTTCATGATGAAATGTGGATCTTCTATGTTTCATCAACATCAAGGTGAAATGTTCCTTAACATTTTTCCTGATATTTAATGGACATTTTTTCGATTATCGTCAAAATGTAAGGTGAATTCAATTTCTTTTAAAATATTGTGTATGTTCTCTCGATGAAACTTCATATCTTACAGGTTGGATCGAGTAATTTAAACTCAGATGACATATGTCCACTCATATTTCGTTGATTTGTCAATTTTTGTAACAAAAAGGGGGAGAAATATTGATAGCTTGAACTATCATTCTATCATGCTTTTTGCAAGGGGGAAAAGTATTGTGACTTCGTCATAAGAAAAATGTCATTATGTGTTGTAATGATATATAAGATGCAAGTCTGATCAAGGGGGGGTAACATACTATGTGATCAATTAACTCATGAATTGATATCCAAGCTTACATCTAGGGGGAGTAAGTGAGTTATTTATAATTGCTATCAACAAAGGTACACTATAATGAATTTTACAGTTACAGGTTGAAGATGAATATGTTCAAGCTCTTAAAAGGATTTGAAGACTAGAATTGAGTTTTTAATTTTATGTTTTTGGTGTAAATCCTTTTGTAAAGAGTTTAGTCACTAAATTTGACAAAGGGGGAGATTATTAGAGCACGTTCGGTCAACCCCACCAAGCGTTGGTATGTCAAGCT
>JAJJMA010243059.1:98296-119967 GCA_023529015.1 Papaver nudicaule
GAGACTGATGACTGGCTTAAAATGAACAGAATGCACCAAAGAACCTTATACTGAAGAGTTGAGAGATGGAAGAAAACAACAAGGATGTCTGTTGTATTGCCTATAAAAACGAAAGTTGGTTGCTTCTAGGATGCTTCCTTCAACTTTTTCCTTCTGGTTTAATTTCAAATGCTTTCTTTTTTTGTGTTAGGAGTTAGAACCAACGACACTTGCTAGTACATGACATACTGTCTACTGTTTTAGTTGGCGTCCACCAAAAAAAATGTGTTTCAGATGACAAAATTATAACGTATGAGACCTCCATTTTGATCACTTTTGAGTTTCAAATATTATAAAGAACTCAAAACCCATCTAAAAAATACAAGTGATTTAGCTATGAAAATATGTATTCATTATCCCTTTCAATACAGAGGATATCTTTGCAGGTCTCCTTACACCTTTAAGAATAGAAAATCCTGGATGAGCTTGCTGCATCCTGGGGGGATAATTTTACTAACATGCTATGATAGTCAGGTGTCAACGAGTGACTGAAATTGCTGTCCCCTTACTTATTCACCTGGTAACAAATCAAGAAAAAGAAGAAAAAAAACGACTTGGTAAATATATGATAGGCTGCAATCATCCTTTATCATGGATCTTAATCAACACTCTAGGCTAATCCTAATGAATTGCTTCAACTGTGTTACAACGACACTCGTGTCTGACCAAATTCAGCCGTCTGGACACATGGACACGACACTCGTGTCTGACACACCAGACACGGCTCACTTACCGAAATAGAACAAAATACAAAATACTTAAAGAAAAATGAAACTGACTTATTGATAGCAAGTTTGACTACAGGCCTGCAACTGCAACACATCTATGAGACCACGAAGTTAAGTAGAAATATCAAATATCAATGGAGTCTGTTTATCTAATGCTTTTTTGTGTTAATCATATTTATATGCATGTATTTTGCTAATTTTGCTACCTTATAATCTATGTTAAACTACTTATCTATTTTGTCTAGTTTTTTAAGTTGTCGTGTCGACGTATCGTATTGGACACATGACACCGACATCGTGTCCGTGTCGTTGTACCATACAATCACTGCAGTTGGTTTCAATCATATAAAAATATAACTTGTCCAGGAGCATAAATTAGTGTGCTAACTATCACCAGTCCAAGAGGTGGCAGGCTGCAGGGCCACATCCAAACATGGCTCACTAAAGAATTATATAAAAAAGATCTAAGAGTTCATTTAACAAGCTCGACAGTTTACCCGCATGTGTCTAGCAATAGAAGGTAGCCACTTCTCCCCCCTAATCTTTTTCAACTCTGCAACTCTTTCTTCCTCCTTTTTGGCTTTTGCTTTTGCTGCAGCATCTTTAGCTTCATACCTTGCCAGCGATTTCTTACATGCATTTCTTGCAGAAGCCATTATTTCTACACCATCCACGACAACGGACTTGAGCTGACGTTTAAACTGCATAGCCACCGCCAAGATAGATATCAACATTACGGAATCAATGACAGTACAAAACAAAACGATATTACATAAACAATATAAGAAGATATACCTTTTTCGACTTCTCATCCACCTCATATCCAGGAAGAATCTTCGGCCTCTTTCTTGGCAGTTGAGATTCATCTAGCAAAGACGAATATAATTGATTTATTGGAATTTCCCTGTGTAACTACACTCTATCTTCAAATTGACTAAATTGGAGATGAAATTTTGCAAGTAAAAACCTACCAACAGGATCAAACACAATCCCTGGGGGAGCACGCCTAAACAATCGAATACCACCACCTTCGTTTACTTCTGGTTCATCATCACCAACAACATTCGGTTCGTTCACCATTTCTAAGCTCTTGTCTAACATATCTTCTAACATTTTTTGCATCTGCCATGAAGTTCACAAGGATTTACTAATCGGGAGGAAAAAATCACTAACAGAATCATCACAAAACACTATGCATACATCTTTAATCAGGCACAAATCCCAGACCAGCTATAAAACCATCATGTATCCCAAAGTGATGACTCCTTATACCATGAATTCACCTCAAACAAGAATCACTATGTCAAAACCTAGAACTTCTTAAAACAAAATTTACTCATAATTTTATTAAGGTAAAAAAGTATTAACAGCTAAATAAAATCTTAGCCCTCGCCAATTGTTCCAATTCTTAAGCAATATTTTTCAGAAATGAAATCTCAATCGTTATATTCTTTCTCTTCTTAAGGGTTTAAGATTGAAGGAGGTAACAGTGTCAAGTAAAAACCCACTAATAGACCAGAACCCTAAACCCTACACCCTTAACCTAATCACTCCACCTCAAATCAATAGTTTACCTAATTCGTTATTTTCTTAGAACGAAATGTACAACCCAAATAAAACCCATTCAAATTCTTAGAGGGAGAGGAGACCTTGACAACAAAGAGCTTGGGTTTCGGTTGTTCTTCAGCATTTGATGTACGATTGGATACTTTAGGAACAGGAGCATTAGTGGCGGCGGATTGATTATTAGCGACAGTAGCTATAGAATTGATTGCAGCTCTCCATTCAGCATCTCCATCTTCCTCTCCACTGCTGCTGCTACTGCAATAACCTGCTTCACCCATCTCTTTCTCTCCGTCTCTCTGGTGTCGACTGCCTCTCTCCTACTAAATACGCCCAACTAGTTAAAGTAACTTGTCAGTTCTAGAAAATCGACAGGGCGATGGGTGTAGCCAATTGCGCAGGCAGCTGCAAGTGTAGCTGGCTGCCCTATAAAGTAGCTGGCCATAAAGCATTCACCGGCACCAATTATGGAGGCTGGGATTTCTCAACAGGACAGATTATCCTGAACAGGATAATTAAGCACGGAAAATATGGACAAATATTTTACATTTGTAACAAATAACAATAGTATTCAATTAACAACTGCACATTCTATTGATCGTGTAATTACAAGTGGAGAAAATCAAACAGTTTGTGTGTAAGAGGTATGGGGATAGGTATATTACAGAAGCAACCATGACAGCAGGAAAATGAGAAAGAATAATCAGAACTCACATATTATGAACAGAGAATTGAAGAAATGGTTACAGAAAAAAATCAGGTCAACTGTCAACCAATACAGCATTTGGGAGTTTCCATTTTCTGTGCCAGTAAATAGACACTCTAGACCATAACGGAAACCTAAAATCGTACTCCAATGGCTCATCGGCCGCACCTCCGACTGTCAGAGGAAGCCAAACATATCTCGAGTCCTTCAAATCAGCCGGGTTCCATCTATCTGCCATGAAAATAAATGAACCAGGAATCCCAGGCAGAGGGAGCACATAGGTACTCTGTGCAAAAAATGTTGTATGTCTGAATATCCTGTTCCCTCCTGTACAAGGATTGCCAATTGTTTCCCATGGACCCATGATTGATTCTGCTGCATGGGCTAGTGCCTCATTTGGTGCCCAACCTGAACAGCCGGAGGTGATCATATAATATGTTCCTTGATACTTGAACAGTGCAGGAGCTTCTCTGCGGTTTCCCACCAGAATTCTTCTCACTTCGTGTGTAACATCGAG
This sequence comes from Papaver nudicaule, assembly GCA_023529015.1. Classification (NCBI taxonomy): domain Eukaryota; kingdom Viridiplantae; phylum Streptophyta; class Magnoliopsida; order Ranunculales; family Papaveraceae; genus Papaver; species Papaver nudicaule. The sequence continues at coordinate 101,850 of JAJJMA010243059.1, forward strand.
ATAATCGTCAGTTAATGGTCCAATGTGAAGTTCACTGTTGCCTTCTGAAGAATAGATTACATATGCAGAGCCATTATCGTCCTTGAAAATAGTCATGTCTCTGCTTTCAAATCCATGAGGTTGTTTGCTGTAAAGATACTCAAAGGGCCCTACCGGAGTTTTACTTACTGCAATACCGACAGAAGCTTTGGTGTAATTAGCATCATCAATGTGCATCCACATTATGTACTTTTCTGTCTTGTCATTGTAAATCACCTTGGGCCTCTCAAGAACGTTGAGTTTGTAAAGGTCGTGCGTTATATTTGTTTGCTCTCCTGCGAGTACAATGCCCTCATTCTTCCATGTCCACAGGTCCTTGGAAGAGTAGCAACTAATTCCAATTATGTCAACCTGAAGCAATAATGAAGGATATTCAACACCTCAGAATGCCATTATGAACATAACAAAGCAAGTGAGTGAATATAATACAGCTGATTCAACTAAAAACATGGTCCACTTCCTTAGCAGAGAAAAATGAAGGCAGGCAAATACAAATAGTGAGAAAACCCAGACTTTTTTTAAACAAAACCAACTCTAAAAGGATCAACATACAACAACATTTACATAGTAATTGTATAAACACACTTCCCTGTCTCAGTCACCTTACGATACTTCCTTTTCTAGAAACACAGTAATTACGGACACTGTACTGGATCTATTCATTCTAACACATGTCCATGCTTCGTAACAAATATAAACAAGGGAGAAGTTTCATGGGAGAAATGTATTATACCCCATTCAGCAGTTGTTAAGATCAGTGAACATCCATGTGAGACTATCGTTACCATTCTCATCACCAGCTACGTCACAGGTTAAAAGAAACAATCCAAACAATTACAGAAATTATTCAAACTTTAAGCTTACCCGTGCAGAAGCTCTTTGATGAGCATGGTAAGTTGGACCATCTTTGTTCTCTCCATACCAATAATATGTCTTGAATCTGTCAATATATAAAATCCCACCTCCATGAGCTTGAATGGGTTCTCCATGTGTGTCCAACCACATCCTCCCTGGGTAAAAGTTTAATTCATCATTCTCGGTATTGTTCATCGGGCCAACAGCAGTCCTTATATCAGGAAAGAACAAATGCCTAAACTGAGAATTCTCATCAAGGAATTCTTCAATTATGGAGAGGTGCCGCTTTGGTTTTGGCTTTCGCTTAACTGCACGTGGTGATCTTTTTACCCTTGGCGGTGGGATAAAAAAACTCTCCTCCTCAATTTTTTCAAGGTCGCGGGTCAACAGATGGCTATTTAACCGCACCCGAACGTCCCCTTCTTCTCCATCTCCGTAAAAGATGCTAGTATAAAAATGGACAATAAGAACACAACCCACCAGGCACCAAACCACAATAGGTAATGTACATTTGCTTACTGCATCACCATGGAGCGCAGACGGTTTCCTATATTTGTTTCCCATATATGTGCTCCACCCTTTTATCCCTCCAGATAAAGCTGCTGTTCAGAAATGTCAACAGTGTAGTTCGACCAATCAGCTAAACATTATTTCAGAAATGAAAGAGACAAAATGACAAATAGGTTTATACGAAAGGAAACTTATAGATAAGTGAGATCCTCCTCTTGAGTATATAATTTGAGATCAGATAGTATGATTAACTAATTATGAGAGGTGGAAAAAAAGTACAAGAAAAAATGCCCATTGATACAATAGGATGAATTTCACTTTTTGCATTGACACAGAAAGCAGTTTTCCCTATACATGTTCGTGATTCTTAGTTTTCATTCCCTTTTCTATCTCCAGGTAAAGTTACAGTTGAGAAATAAAACCATGTGCTTACAACCAGTAGGTCTACTAGATCATAGTCTAATTACCAGCTAGAAGTCTTAAGTATCAAGTGATCAGTAAGAGACTATTATGCCAATATGAAGACCCTAGAACAAAGCCGCTTATGCTTTATGTAGATAAGATTTCATTCTAACGAAAGGGATGCTAATTCATTTCCGAATCAAACTAAACAAATGCTCATTTATAAGGATTTCTTGTAACTTTGTACCATAACAATGTCTGTATCAAGAACCAACATATGCAATCAGTTACAATACCAGAGAGTGGATAGTTGATATCAAAAGGGTCACAAAAAAAACAGTATTACTGGTTCAATCCACCACTTAAATTCTGACAAAATCTAGGAATAAAGTCTAAATTTATGGTTGCCAAACGACTATTACAGGATATACCGCATCCACAGAAACCTAGCTAATTTAATTTTTTGATAACCACGAATCTAATTTAAGTTTAGAATACTCAAGAACACCAAAATCATGCTTTATCAATTCATTAAGTCCAGGAATGAAAAAAAATGAGATTTCTTACCTAACAAGATCAGATCTTTAGTAAACCCAATATCTCAAAACATGGGTTGTTGTTGAACTCGGTCCACCGTTTACCTCTCCCCTCAATACTCAAAAGAAAATGAAGTTCTAGCTAACCTTCTTTTCAAAGTCTTTATCTTTTGGAAAAGAAAATGAAGTTCTAGTAGATAGCGTTTATTTCCAGCTCCAAAACGCTTGTTTATTTTTAAGGAATTGAAAAAGGGGTTTCTAAACTACCATGATAAGAACATTGAGGAGTTGTTGGCTTTGTTTAATAATTTTAGTCTAAGCTGGATTGGTTTCAAGATGCTCTGTTTGTAAAGTAGTTCTGGTAAGTACTCAGAGTCTCAGACAGTGAAATTTGTATCTAGTAATCATGATTAATGATGGATACTCAATAATCGATGGGGTTCTTGTTTCTTTTAACTCATTTATTAGCTGTCTCATTAGAATCTTAACCGCTATTTATTAGACTTAAACCCTCTGAGTCAACTCAGTTTCTAACTCTGAACAACTCACCAGGGTTGCTTGCTAAAGTTCCGAAGCGGCTAGACGCGGCCCGGTTTGGGTACCCAAAAACGGACTATGAGGTGGCGTCATCCCTCACCGTAGGATTAGCAGGGAGGTTTGTTTTGTGTGGTGATTGATTGGATGGTGGCTCCCACTCTCTCTCTCTCTCTTCTCACTCTATCTCTCCATGGTCCGTTTTTTGGCACCCAAAAATGGGCAACACTAAGCATTTTCACTAAAGTTCAGTCTGGCAGTGTAGAGCAAGCTCTCCATCCCTTCGTAGAATGTAGAGAATTGCAACCATTATGGCAGCCGATTTTATTTTTTCTTCTAATACTAAATTATTATTTTTTTTTTGAATTAAAAACTCATTGAAAAATAACCAGAATCATTAACCAACTTGGCATATTCTCTTCCCAGAAAACATAAAAAACTTTATCCTTAACATCTTTTGTCAGAGAATCATCAATGTCATTTGATTCTTTGTGTAGGGGTATAATTACATCGAGCTATGTGTCATCATATGACAAGGGAAGCAAGTTAACATAACCAAAGTGTGAAGCAAGGAAGAAAAGTCAACGTCTAACTGTACGAATTCTGACCATCAGTCGAAGTAGTCTAGATCGTACACGTGTAAAGATGAAACAATAAACCAACGAAGAAGATGTCGAAGCAGGTGAAGGTAGTTGGGTCATTAATGATTGGCAGAGCGAAGGAGAAGTGTCAGATCCGTGATTAGAAGATTTATCTCGATCCAATTACACCATCGAAGTAAATACCCAGCTCGAAACCAAAGCTTCCCTCGAAGTATAGACCAGGTTAGAAGATGATATCCCATCGAAGAAGTAAATCGTGCTCGAGACTCAGATCAGATCTAAAAACACCCCTTGAGACCTAATTGCAATTCGATGGTGAAACCGACTTACTCGACAGAGACTGACAGCTACGTCGACACCCAGTCGTACAAGTTTGTCGAATTAGTTGTAACCCGCTTCTGTAATTCGTCTGTATAAAGCGAGCCAAGGCTCAGCTGTAAGGGATGTATTTTTTGGGAGAATATTGGTCTGCATTAATGCCCTAATCTCCTCTGGTCCTTGAGCTCATATCCAAGTAGAATAATCACTTAGAGAATTTGTAGTAATAGTTTATTAAATACAAGGTCATGCTCTTTACTTAACTTTATACTTTGTCTTGGTTGTGATAGAATGAATGGAGCATTTATAGTAATGTAGATCTAGTGATGTGATGCATCTAATCTCTAGTCAGATTTTATGCATCTACAGTTTGGCATTGATACCACGGTTTGATTAAAAAACTTCGGTCTACCTGTCATTGTAGGGTTTTCAGAAGAAAAAAAGTTCTTCAAAGTTCACTTAGATCTTCTGTCCATTTTCGCGTTAAGATTTAAAACAACTTATTGATCCATAGTTTCTAAAGATCTTGAGATTTGTAAAGCAAAGATTCGAGGAGCAAATCATCAAATCTTTAGATCGAAGTCTTCCACGGAATATAAGCTCTGTAAAACGAGGATCTGCTCAAGATTCAGGAATTTATTTTCTTACGTCTTCAAATTCAAAATCTTATAAAAAAAAAAACGGGGGTTAATATCTTGGTTTTGATATAACTCTTTTACCGAAAACGTTCCTTAATCAAAAGTTCAAAGGATGCTTACCGCTTTTTCAGTATTTTTAGGGTTTTTGGCAAATCTATTTTAGGGTTTCCAGGGTCTCAAACTTTTTTTATTAGGGCTTTTTCAAAGTCACTCTCTCCATTTGGATAATAACTATAGGGTTTATCAGATATGGTGTGGCTATTTTTGGTAACTATTTATAGCAGTATTTTTAGAATTTCTCTTTTTCGTAAGAGATTTGAAAATTTTAGGGTTTTTTTTTCCAGAAACTTTTAAGCATAGCCGACATTATGATCATCTTGTCAAGATCTTATGCACAGTTCACTGGTTCGTACAAGAGATGGCCTGGAAAACCACTTGTCAGAAACGGTTGCACAAACTAGCAGTATGTAAGATCTATGGACAGTCAAATAACCGCATCAGACCTCTCTTGTCTGTTACTTTTTACAGGGCGTTTTCAGAAGAAAAAAAATGGCATCGAAGTCCAATACAATACCGAAGACGGGAGAATGAACAGCAAGGAACGCGAGGAAATCTAAAAGTAAGGGACAATCACCAGAGGAGGAAGCAAGTACAAATCACCATAAAAAGACACGCGAGACAGATAGAGGTACGTCTGTGAATAACCTGGGAAACAGAACTGTCCACGAGAACAGCGGGAGCAGCATCAAGAAAGAAGACAAGCACTCGGGGATAGATCGAAGCATACCCAAATTTGGCGACTGCAACACGATAGTTCATTACAGGTAGAATTCATAAGAGAGATCACGAAGGTAAGGAAACATGATCATTGCCGATAAAAAGCCGATTGAGAAATGACAGTTGGAACCGATATTCTTTTTAGCAACAGACATTCCAGATAATGGCAGAGTGCGCAACGACCCTTTGATGGAACGTTGAACTTGGGGAAAATCGCATTGCCAAGAATATTAATCGATCCTGGAAGCTCAGTGGACATTCTTTTTGGTAAAGCGCACGATCGAATGCTCAACAAAAGCATAGACATGGATCCATCTAACTATACCATTTATGGATTCAATGACAAATCATCGAATCCAAGAGAGGAGGGATCCCTAATTGTATATGCAGGTTCTCTGGAGTTGCTAACTACATTCTGTGTTATCGATATCCATTCACCTTATAATGCCATTTTGGGGCGGCCATGGTTGCATGTACTTATGGAAGTAGCTTCGACCCTTCATCAAAGAATAAGGTTCTCAACCTCGGAAGGCATAGCTGTAATCGTAGGAGACCCATCCGATGCTCTGTAACGAAGTTGACGTTGAGCAAAAAGAAAGCGTGAAGCAAAGTCAGAAGGACCAGAAAAAACAAAATAAGATTGATGTTATAGAGGGCGACATTAATGAATTTCTCGATGGCGATGAGAATGGGTGATTAAAGAAACTCCCCTATTACAATCGAGGGAACCCATCCCTATAGGTAAGGAGGTGCCAAAATTTACAACAATTGAGCCCACGAAGGACATTAACATTGGTACAGAAGAAGAGCCAAAGTTGATAAAGATATGAACTCTAATGGGAGAGGAGCAAAATAAGGAGTTGGAAAATTTGCTAAGAGAATATACATACGTCTTCTCCTGGAAGATGAGTGAAATGTCAGGAATCGACCCAAGTCTAGCATGTCACAAGCTGGATATCAATCCTCTCGTGAGACCATTTAAATAAACACCTCGAAAGTTAGCAGAAGTGTACCAAGAGGCGGTGGAGGCAGAGATCGATAAAATGATGGATTGTGGAGTAATCAAGAAAATTTAATATGCCGACTGGATCTCAAACATGGTGATAGTGCCGAAGAAAAACAAGGGGGTTAGAATCTGCATTGATTTCAGTAATCTTAACAAATCATGTCTGAACGATCTGTACCCTTTGCCAAGCATTGATCAGACACTACGCCACAGGGCCGAATTCCCAACTTTTTTTTTTTTTGCATCTGCAACGTTAATAGTCGTTGCGCACGTGGCAACGTCAATTAACGTTGCGCAATTTTTTTTAACGTTGCTCCAAATAAAAATAAATAGGAATTATTAAAAATTTATTAAGCAACGTTATAGCAACGTTGACTAACGTTGCCCATGAAGGGTTAATATGTCTTTTTACCGGAAATTAGATTTTACCTTCTTTTTTTTTAATATATTTGGTTTTACCTATTCTCTCTCTCTCTCTTTATATTTGGTTTTACCTATTCTCTCTCTCTGCTCGCAGCCTCGCACCTTTGTTTTTCTTTCCCTTTTCTTCTGCGATCTGTTAAGATCATCCTGAATCTGAGAAAATTTTATGGTTTTCGTTTTCATCCCTCATCTCATAGATCGAAACCTAGAAATCTATTTAAAATTTGTTCAAAAATCGATCCCAATATTTGGCAACTCAAAATCTGTTCAAACCCTAGAAATGAGATTTTCCTTCGTAATCGTCTCTAGAGTTCGTCTAATTACCAATCGGAGGAGATAACTTTGTCAAGTAAAAACCCTTGTTCTTTCGTTGTTCTAGCTTCTTTGAGTTGTAAATTTTTATTGCAATTTTTATGTTCCTTCATTGGATATAATGGAGTTCTAAAGCATGGGTTTGTATTTAATTTTGGTTTTATGAATTGAGTTTTAAGTTTTGGTACTGTATATCTTCAGATCTGTCTGTTTTGATTTTTTTAGGGTTTATTTTTGTTAAGTTGTTGTTTTGATAATTCATTTTGGGATTTATTTTTACTGAAAATTTCTCTTAGTAAATTCTAATCGTTTTGGAGGCAATGAGTAGAAATGATGGTAAAGCTATAGTTCTGACCGGTGAAGGTCAGAGATTTTGTGGTTGTTTCGATATCAATATGTTTGCGAAGGAACAAAAGACTGGTAAGTGATTATGTTCAATGGTGTATGGTTGGTATTTTACACAAGATTTTGACTGGTCTAGAGTGTAATTAGTGTTTTGGTTGGCCTGGCAATGGCAGGGGGATGATTCTAAGCATGCCGATGAACAATCTTTGGTTAACACAATTGATGTTTTTTTTATTTGTTTGTAAGATTATTGTATAATGATGTGGAAGGTTTAACTGTCTTTGATATGTCGAGCATAGGCCAAAATGCCAACTGTTGCTGCTATAGAAGGACTTGCACTTTGAGGTGGTTTAGAATTGGCAATGGTTAGTGATTTCGATTAAGTAGCTATTTTGATTTGTTGCAAACTTTATGTTTTTTGACTACTGCTGAACTTGTAAATGTGGTACTAACAGTGACTTGTCTATGCTGCGGTGATTGGAATAGGGATGTCATGCAAGGATTGCAACACCGAAAGTGCAGCTTGGCTTGCCAGAGCTGACACTTGGAGTTATTCCTAGAATGGGAGGTACTTTTTTATTTCATTTTATGAATAAAAATCCAAATGTTGAAGATTTCAGTTAAGTTATACTTTACATATACTGTAGGTGTATCTGGAGTTGCTGACTATAGCACGACATTGGGCACGACATTGGGCAGTAGACTTGTGTTGCATTGCATGATGTTGTACCTTCCACTGATTAAACTGAGAAATATTATTTCCAGGAGAAGGAACTAACTAGTCCAATTGTTTTATACACTTCGAAAAGTCTTGTTCATTTTTTTTTGTTGCCCAGCGAGCGATATCCAAGGTACAGTCTTTGATTCCCATTATTGTAAGCTTTCTAAAACTAGCTTGATTGTGACCCTGGTCCCTAGGCTTTGCCTTTAACAATAGGTCAGCAACGGTTCTCCACCATGTGGACCATGCGGTAATTGTAGGTTATGGTATTCTTTTAAGATTCTCATGATTAATATTGTTTGTGCCAGAAAACCTTCGAAGTCTTCTTGCGAAAGGAAAAATAACAGAAGATAAGGTGACCAATGCTATCTCAATCCTTACTGGCGTGCTGGACTGCTCAAAATTTAAACATGTTGATCGTGTGATAGAAGTGGGTGTTTTACTTGTTTCTATGTATGATTCTCTTCCCAAGCACAATGATCCTGGATATCTTTTTAATACATGGCAAAATCTTTGAAGATGAATCGTTTTTTATGTGATAAAGATTGGTCAAATGATGAGGCTCACAAGATCTGCTCACAGTTGTATTCTTCACATGGAGGAATTCAACATGCATTTATCACTTGAGTTATGTGTTGGTAAGCATGTCGTTCGTGTGATCAAGTCTGCAACAGACTTCCAAATCTACCAAGAGTTAAGTATATTTCAATGATTTGTATCAGTTCACCCAAATTCTTTAGTGTTGCAGGATCTCTTTTATTCTGGGGTGATCAAGTCTGCAACAGACTTCCAAATCTACCAAGAAGTTACTCGTCTTTCTGGGCTCGATTTTGCATTCACAAATATTGGTGATGTATACCATACTAAGGTTTGTTATTCCTGTGGTTGTTTGTCCATTTTCCTCGTTCTTATCTGGTGATAAGTTTGAACATCAAAACATAAGGCGTGTGACGGTTGAACAATGCCAATAAGTTTTGTTTGCACAATCAATATTTTCACATACCATTCATAGAATATGAGTCATAATTGCCTCATCAGATGTCAACATATGCCTTTTGAAAGGGTGATGCATATAGCACATTGCCTAGTTAATAGAGAAAAATTCTAGGTCATTCAACGCTGAAACGTGCTCTATATGAATACAAAGTCAGTACAGTAACTGAATTTTCCCGGCACATGATCCTGCACTAAGCTAATAATCTTCACAAACTTTCCATCACTCACTTCACTCCCTGTATTACAGAGTTTGTACGTATCTCACTATTAAGTTAATTAGTTAGATTCGTAATTATTTTGGCACCACAGTAATTGATTTCTCTTAATGGTAATGGTATTCATTTCTGAAAAAGAAGATTGTTTTCCTAGCTTCTTAAGTTTTGATTTTAGTATATATACACACAGGAGTAGCAACTATATATGACATATAGAAGCAAAGAACTTGATACAATTAGTCTAAGGATCTCAAAATGGCTGTAACAAATGGTGTGGTGCAATTGAAACAGACGAAAAAAGAGATGTTTCTTTCTAAAAGAAAATTTGTTTGCTGGGATCGCGTCAAGTTGGGGTCACTCGTCCTAGAACATATAATGCTCTTATTTGCTCCATTATAATCACTTGGAATGCATTTTGGGTTGCGTTGACATTGGGTGTGCTAACTTTACCCATAGGAATAAGTCTATCTTACCATAGAAACCTTAGTCACCGTAGTTTTAAGCTCCCAAAATCATGTTTGCTTATTTTGGACTTCATGCAGTACAGGTTAGTACCGTTACTGTGTTTGTTAATAATTTAGACTCTTGTTCATTGTGTGTTGATGTGTATCTTGTTGTTGTTGAACTTTCTCATCAGGGAGACCCAATGTTTTGGGTAAGCGTCCATTGGTAGACTTACGCTTGGTAGCAATAAGTAGAGCAATAATTTTTACATTTCAAATTATTTGTGTACGTTCTAACTAGTTTCGGACGTGGAAGATGTTGTACAAGATTACTGAACTGTTGATCAGGAAACTTCCATTCCAGAGAAGATTTCAAGGTATACGATTATTCGATTGGGGTTTGCAGTTCTTGTATTTGTCTCTGTGTTTGTTATCTCTTGTTTTTCTCTCCCAGTTTGAAAACTTGAATTTTTGTTGGGAATTTCTATTATGTAGACCATCTGCGTTTCCAGAGCTATGTAGTGTTGGCATTGCAGGAAGCAGCTGAGGCATACCTTGTGGGACTGTTTGAAGACACTAACCTTTGTGCCTTATCATAAATGTGGAGCCTTAGCCGTATGTTTGCTGGAATGGTGAGTATTTGCAAAACTTGTGGTTTGATTAATACTGATAACCAGAAAGCTTGCTAGGTGTAAGCAGTAGTAATTTTTTTAAGTGTATTGTTCAGTTGGAGTGAAATGGTTTTTTACTAAGTACAAATTTTATTTGTAGATTAAAAGGGATGTAGAGACAAAAGGGGAGTTCATAAATTCTCTCATCAACAAAGTGCAGACTTCAGCTTACAAAATTGTGTACGAAACTAAGTTCGGAGGGGAAGGATCATTTGTAAATGTAATACTAGATATGGAAAATACAGATACAAATACGTATTTTTATATAGATTTTGTAATACATTTTTTTTAAATACAAATACATAATTTTTTTATTTTATAATTTTTTTTTAATTTAAATTATAAATTCTGCAACGTTAATAGACGTTACTTCATTTATAAAAAACGTTGCTTTAAATAAAAAGAGCAACGTTACTTACGTTGCTTTAAATAAAAAAGAGCAACGGAAGAAGCAACGTAACTAACGTTGCTTTAAATAATTAAAGCAACGTTATTAGACGTTGCCAAAATTTGTAACGCCGTATTCGCAACGCTAATAGACGTTGCTTTAATTCGGCGCAACGTCTATATCCGTTGTAAACCGGTCCCTATGGCGTAGTGAGATGGTAGACACTGTTGCAGGCCATGAGCTATTAACTTTTATGGACGGTTATTTTGGCAATAATCAGATCCCATTGGCAGAAATGACCAAATACACAATGTTTTCATCTCGACAAAATTATTCTGTTACAATCGAACGCCCTTTGGTTTGAGATATAGAGGTGCTACTTACCAGAAGGCAGTGAGGAATATATTTCGCCCTTGGTTGAAGAAAACTGTGGAAGCTTATGTCGATGACATGTTGGTAAAAAGCAAAAAAGTTGAGACTCATGTTGATGATCTTCTTGAGATACTAGAAAAAATGCGTCAAATTAAAATGAAAATCAACCCTACCAAATGTATATTTTGAGTCGCGTCAGGGAAGTTTCTAGAGTATATAGTAACAAAAAACGGTACCGACGAAGACCCTGCGAAAGCACATGCTATTTGAGATATGTCATCTCCAATCACAGTTGTTAGGGCATTGTCCGGTCAAACCCACTAGCGTTGGTATGTCAAGCTAGTTGTCACTTTTAAGTGTCAAAACACAATTCTTAATTTAGCCTACTAGAGTTTAGATTTCGGAATTAGGATATAGACAAAGTAGTAGAGACCTTGAAGACGAAGACTGCAATTATAAAGAAGACATCAAATATTCTTCATCCACAAAAGGTTAGTAGGAGTTGTGACATTTATGGAATTTCTTCTATTCTACTTATTCTATTTTTCGAAATAGTCGGCTACTTTAGTAGTTAGCGATTGAGATTGTACTCTTGTCTACATAACCGTGAGTTATGTTGGTATGTTTTCCGCCATACTAAGTTATAAGATACATGAGATAGATTCAATACACTTTCCAGTGCAATGGTTTGCTTGCAAATCACATGAGGAATTTGTGTGAATCTAAAGGAGTACTCTAGAACAGAGTCCATGGATTATAGCTGAGGGCGTATCACACGTCTAAGTACTGGCCCAGCCCAGAATTTACAGCGGATCCAGTTGAAACCCTAATCTGAAACTCGGCGGTTCACGAACCGGTTCTTGAACAGTGACTCCAGAATTTCCTCCTGAGTTCCAAAACGTTGATCTATACACGTACATGTACTTGAATGGGTAGATTCAATGTATTTGACCTGGACGGTTCGGGAACCGTCTGGTGAATATTCTGCGGGATTCACGCAGGTTTTAACAGATAACTCCTTATCTCTTAGTTGGACTTGTGCTTATCAGAATATCTTATGTGGTCCATCTAACGAATCTCAATGAGTTAATAAGATAAAGGTGTTCCCACGATCATTGGATTTCTATCTTGAAGTGGTTAAGAGCTAACAAACCACTTGGCAAATAAATGTTTAAAAAAATCCAATTGAGATTAACCTAGGGTTCTTTGTGTGCAAGCCAAGTAACGGGCACGTTTACGCGGGCACTTGCTAACTTGTAGCACAAGTAATCTATTTGTTTATCTCAAAGCAACCTATCTTATTGAGAGCTATAAATAGAGGGTTAAAGAACGAAAACCACAAGTATCAAGCATACGTCAAGTTTCTATGTGGAATTGATCGTAAACTCTTTGCACTTCAGTGTAAGCTTGTTGTGGTAGTTATCCTCTATTAGGTAGTTGTTCCTCTGTGGGATGTACCGGCTATAAAGACTTCTCTTGAGAGTTGGGAAGCACAGGTAGGCGATAACGTACCTTTGTGGTTGTTATCTGATTAACCTGTAACCTTGGTAACCTGATTACGTTCTTGTTTATTCTATGGTCCTTGTCTTCTGCAATAAGGCCACCCAAGAACTGATACGTTACATACAAGGTTAAAGAAGCAACGTACGGCTGCACACGGTGTTGTAAGACCTAGTTAGCTCCAGTTGTGTAAGTTTCTTTAGTGATTCTTTTCACAACTGAGGTAAAGATATGTTGGGCATATTTTACTCGGTTTACTTGTCACCCCCCGCTTATATGTAGATTTTCGTATGACCTGGAGCAATCCGAAGGAAGTCACTTTACGTATGTTAAACTGAAAAGGACAGTTCGAAACATACAGTTGATAATTGAGGTTGTAAAGCCGGAATTGTTGACATAAGCCTTTAATAACGGTTAAAGCAACTCCTAGGCCTGTAAAGGACGTCAGCTAGGGGAATCAAGTGCGTGACGATCTGTGGGGATCTAGAGACGGAAGGAGTGTGACAGTAGCCAATTCACTTGGAGGGTTGGAGTTGGTCTCTGCAACATCCTAGACCGAAGTCTTATAGTAGGCTAGTGTTTGTATACAGTTAGTACTGTGCGGTGTTCAACCTAGACGAGGTCCCGAGGTTTTTCTATAGGTCGTAGTTTTCTCGTTAAACAAATCTCTGGTGTCTTGTGTGCTTTGAACCGCATTATATCTCTGATTATATAATTAAAGAAAACACAAGAAGTACGTTATTGTAACCGTCGAGTTGGTATAACTGTCTAAAATCCCAAGGGTAGATCTTAGACAATACACCCAAATAATCATACACACACAATCATACATCAACATGAAAGTAAACAGATAAAGCTTAGAGATACTTGACAGCGAGTTTACTTGGTTCGTCCTCATTAATGAGGCTTACATCCAAGGATCTTCATTAGTATAGTATGATTACATCACTCACCTTACAAATCTTCTAAGTATTAATCACTCGCCTATGAACCCTAATCTCAATGTTGGGTTAAGGAGAGCAAGTAAGTAGTGTTACTTTTCCTCTCTCTAAACCAGACCAAGAAATGTCCAACCCTTTACTCAAAGGGTTCTCTCGCTATTTATAGAGATTTACATGGTGGATAACAGCTAATGCAAACAACGACCATCTGACACATATTTGTCTTCACTCACCGATAGACTATATCGGCGAGCTTATAGTTCTTCTAGCATATCTTGGCGACCAAGTCTACTTTTGGATAAGGATTGCTGACGAGGAATCCACTGAGTCAACGAGTCAACTCTGACATAATATCCGTTCTGATCACTAATAAATGCTCAACTACTTCTCAACTACTTTCGCTGACGCGTCCTTTACTCGCCAACATTACTTCGCTCTTCTGCTCTTCTCATACAATTCGCTGATATGGCTTTGGGCTTCTCCACGCCGGTCTTCTTATTAAATGACTCGCCGCAAGTTCTCGCTGACAATTCCATACTTCTCAATGGTAGTCTTCTCTTACAGCTTCACCTTTAGGATACTCTTATAAGGCAAAGGCATTTTCCGCACTCACAGTTGGTCCATAATCCATCCAAGGGATTTACCAAGACTTACTTTGCGTTTGGACTGATCACTTGTGATCCTAACTCCGGTTCACATATTTGGATATTGATTTTTGAGATCGTCCATATCTTACCATAAGACTCAGGACCCCAAACGAAAAGTTGGCTGTATTTCGGTACCTCTGCTTTTCAACAATAAAATATGTACAAACACTTAGTGGGAGGATAGAAACCATGAGTCCAAGGGATAAAAAAATACTTAGGAATACTGCCTGCAATGCAACGACCTGAGAAGGATGAAGATTTAAAGTTATACATTGCAACTAATTCTGATGAAATCAGCGCAGTCCTAGTGCGCATGATAAAGAAGAAAAACTAGTGTACTATATCAGCAAAACACTTTTTCCTGCAGAGCAGAATTACACTAAGCTAGAGCAACAAATTTGGCTTTGATAGTGGCGACTCGAAGCTTCGAACGTACTTCCAGACTCGTAAAATCACCATGGTCACCAAAACTTCAATCGAGTCTGTGCTCAAGAAATTGCAAAGGGTTGGAAGGATAGCAAAGTGGAATGCTCAGATTGGACAATATGATGTCGAATATGCAATTCGAACATCACAAAAATCTCAGGTGAGAGGAGATTTCTTGGCTGAATTTCCTTTAGCAGAAGAAGAAGAACATATCATAGGCATCAAAGAAGAAGATGATGGACCTTCAGATATCTTGTAGCAGGTCACCCGCGAAGATGGGAGGATTTCATCGATGGCTCGGTAAATTCAGATGGTCGAAGAATAGGGATAATCTTTACTTTGCCCGAAGGAGTGTGGACAATATATTCACTTCGATTGGAGTTCGAAGCAACAAACAATGAAACAGAATACGAAGCTATGATAAATATGTTGAGATTGATGAAGGAGATGGAAATCAACGAAGCGAGGATTACCTCGTAATTGGTAGTCAGGCATCTCGAAGGAAGTTACCAGTCAAATGATTCGTTTTTAAAGTACAAGAAATTGACAAAAAGGTATATGGCACAAATCCCGAACCTAAAGCTTCAACACATATGCACAAAGGCTAATAGATATATTGATGCTTTAGCCTTCATTGCTTCTAAAATAACTGTTAGGGCATTGTCCGGTCAAACCCACTAGCGTTGGTATGTCAAGATGGTTGTTAGTTTTAGGTGTTAAAACTCAATCTTGATTTAGCCTACTAGAGTTTACATTTCGGAATCGGGATATAGACAAAGTAGTAGAGACCTTGAAGACGAAGACTGTGAAGACAAAGAAGACATCAATTATTATTCATCGATAAAAGGTTAGAAGGAGTTATGACTATTATGGAAATTCTTCTATTCTACTTATTATATCTTTCGAAATAGTCGGATACTTTAGTAGAGATACTAATAGCGATTGAGATCGTATTCTTGTCTACATGACCATGTGTTATGTTGGTATTTGTTCCCACGAATACTAAGTTTACAAGAATGCATGAGATAGATTCGACACCATTTGTCCATTGCAATGGTTTGCTTGCAAATCACTTGTTGGATATGGATGAATCTAAAGGAGTACCCTTGAGCAAGAGTCCAGTGCTTATAGCTGAGGGCGTCTAACACGTCTAAGTACTGGCCCAGTCCAGAACTTCCAACGGATCCAAGTTAAATCCTAATCTGAATAACGACGGTTCCCGAACCGGTTCGTGAACAATGACTTGGGATTTTCTCCTGAGTCCAAAACATCAATTTGTACACGTACATGTACGTGAACCTCAGATTCGATGTATTTGGTCGTAATTCAGATGGACGGTTTGCAAACTGGCCAAGGTGAATATTCTCTGGAATTTTCACACGGGTTAAACTCTGACTCCTTAATCTCTTAGTTGGACTTGGTTATCACGAAATATCTTATGTGGTCCATCTAACGAATCTCAATGAGTCAATAAGATAAAGATTATCTCTGGTATGTTGGATTTCTATCTTGAAGTGTTTTTGAGCTAACAAAACACTTGGCAGATAAATGTTAAAAGAATTCCAATTGAGATAAATCTCTGTTTACTTAGTTTACAAGTTAGGGTTTCCTAAACTTGTGGGACAAGTAACTAGTTGCTTAATTCTAAAGCAACCTATCTTATTTAGTGTTATATAAATAGAGGATTATGGGACGAAAAACCGCAAGCATCAAGCATACGTGAGATTTCTCTGTGGAATTGACCGTAAACTCTTTTCACTTCGGTGAATGCTTGTTGGATATAGTCATCCTCTATTAGGTAACAGTTCCTCTGTGGGAATTACCTAACGACTATAAAGACTTCCCTTGAGAGTTGGGAAGCACAGGTAGGAGATTGAGACCTTGGTGGTTGAAATCGGAGTAACCTGTAACCTTGGTAACCTGATCACGTTCTTGTTTATTCTACGGTCCATCTCTTCTGATATAAGGCCACTCAAGAACTGATACGTTACACACAGGGTTGAAAGGAAGCAACGCACGGCTGCACTCGGTGTTGTAAGACCTAGTTAGCTCTAGTTGTATAAGTTTCTTAAGTGATTCTTCGTTTACAACTGAGGTAGAGAAAAGTTGGGATAGTTTACTCAGTTTACTTGTCAGCCCCCGCTTGTAAGTAGATTTCCGTATGACCTGGAGAAATCCGAAGGAAGTCACTTTGTGTATGTCAAACTGATAGAGGACAGTTCAAACATACAGTTGATAATTGAGGTTGCAAAGCCAGAATTATTGACACAAGCCTTTAACTGCGGTTAAAGCAACTCCTGGGCCTGTAAAGGACGTCAGCTAGGGGAATCAAGTGCGTGACGATATGTGGGGGATCTTGAGACGTAAGGAGTGCGACAGTAGCCAGTTCACTTGGAGGGTTGGAATTTGTCTCTGCTACATCCCAGACCGAAGTCTTATAGTAGGCTAGTGTTTGTAGACAGTTTGTATTGTGCGGTGTTCTATCTAGACGAGGTCCCGAGGTTTTTCTACAGTTGTAGTTTCCTCGTTAAAAAAATCTCTGGTGTTGTGTGCTTTACTTTCCGCATTATATTCTCTGATTATATAATTAAAGCAAACACAAGAAGTATGTTATTAATAACCTGATCGTTGTCCCCAATCCATCCATTGGATTTACCAAGACCTTGTCTTGTGTCAGACTGATCCTTGAGATCCAAACTCAGGTTACAGATTTGGATATTGATTTTTGAGATCGTCCAGATCTAACCATAAGACTCACGAGCCCAAACGAAAAGTTAGTTGTATTTCGGTACCCCTGCTTTTTCAATTGGTATCAGAGCCGGTGAACACATATAAGACGTAATTGTCTGTGTTTATCGCGGTTGTGAGTTATGGAACAAAGCATAAGAGCTTGTAACGTACCACCAAATTTTGATGGCACAAACTACCTATGGTGGAAGACTGCAATGAAATCGTTTTTGCAAGCCCGGGATTTCAAAACCTGGGTTTATGTCGAAAAGGGATAAAAACCACCTACTACCCTCGTTGGTGAAGTATTTGTCCCCAAAGACATAGCGGACTACGATGATGTGGAAACTCTCGCCGCTAAGCAAAACTATGATGGGCTTAACGCTATCATCCATGCAGTAACACCTGATGTTTTCCATCACGTGGCCACATGTGCAACCTAGAAAGAGGCGTGGATTAGATTAAGGACCGTGTTCGAAGGGAATTCAGCAGAAAAAGAAGCTAGACTTCACAACCTCATGTCTGACTGGGAGAACCTTCGAATGCTTGAGAACGATACCTGTGAAGAATTTAACCACAAATTGTCTGAGATAGTAAATGCATGTCACACTTTAGGTAAAGCTATATCGGAAAGAGACATTGTGTGTAAAATTCTGAGGTCATTACCCTCAAGGTACGACTCAAAGAAACATGCCATCCAAGAAGTACATGGTTTAGACATAACAAGAAGTGACCTTGTTGCTAAGCTAAAGATCTTCGATCATGAGCGAAAAT
>JAJJMA010243081.1:436-17070 GCA_023529015.1 Papaver nudicaule
ATGTCTTTTACATATCTTCGGTATTGTTCTTGAGGTCTATGTACCTTGAGTCGTGTTTGAATGATTGTGTGTGTGAGAGAGATCTGAGGGCCATAGAACATCATGTACCTATGCATATTTTCTACACATACACTACCTCAGTTGTACATGAAGAATCACTTAAGAAACTTATACAACTAGAGCTAACTAGGTCTAACAACACCGAGTGCAGCCGTGCGTTTCTTCCTTCCAACCTCGTGTGTAACGTATCAGTTCTTGGATGGCCTTATATTAGAAGAGAAGAACCGTAGAATAGACAAGAACGTAATCAGGTTACCAAGGTTACAGGTTACTCCGATTTCAACCACTAAGGTCTCAATCTCCTACCTGTGCTTCCCAACTCTCAAGAGAAGTCTTTATAGTCGTAGGTAAATCCCAAGATGAACTGCTACCTAATAGAGGATGACTATACCACAACAAGCATTCACCGAAGTGAAAAGAGTTTTACGATCACTTACCAAAGGAATCTCATGTATGCTTGATGCTTGCGGCTTTCGTCCTTAGACACCTCTATTTATAGCACTCAATAAGATAGGTTGCTTTGGAATAAAGCAACTAGTTACTTGTCCCACAAGTTTTGGAAACCCTAACTTGCAAACCAAGTAAGCAGAGATTTATCTCAATTGGAAATCATTTATCATTTATCTGGCAAGTGTTTTATTATCTCATAAAAACTTCAAGATAGATATCCAACAGACCAGAGATAATCTTTATCTTATTGAAACATTGAGAACCGTTAGATGGACCATATAATATATTTTCTTGATAACCAAGTCCAACTAAGAGATAAAGGAGTTCAGAGTTTAACCCGTGTGAAAATCCCAAAGAATATTCACCTTGGACGGTTCGCAAACCGTTCATCTGAATCACAGCCAACAATATCGATTTTGGGTTCACGTTAGGTACGCGTACAAAATGACACTTTTAAACTCAGGAGTTTTTCCCAAGTTTCTGTTCACGAACGGTTCGTGAACCGTCGTCATTCAGATTTAGGGTTTAACTTGGATCCGCTGGAACTTCTGGGCTTAACCAGTACTTAGACGTGTTAGACGTCCTCAGCTATAATCCACTGGACTCTTGCTCAAGAATACTCCTTTAGATTCACCCATATCCAACAAGTGATTTGCAAGCAAACCATTGCAATGAACAAATGGTATCGAATCTATCTCATGCATTCTTGTAAACTTAGTATTTGCGGGAACAAATACCAACATAACACATGGTCATGTAGACAGGAACGCGATCTCAATCGCTATTAATATCACTACCAAAGTAGCCGACTATTTCGAAAGATAGAGAAAGTAGAATAAAAGAATTTCTATAAAAGTCATAACTCCTACTAACCTTTTGTCGATGAAGAATAATTGATGTCTTCTTTGTCTTCACAGTCTTCGTCTTCAAGGTCTCTACTACTTAGTCTATATATCCCATTTCCGAAATCTAAACTCTAGTAGGCTAAATCAAGAATTGTGTTTTGACACCTAAAACTGACAACCAGCTTGACATACCAACGCTAGTGGGTTTGACCGGACAATGCCTCAATAATCTCCCCCTTTGTCAATCTTAGTGACAAAACCAATTTACATATGGATTCAAAAGATATACAATTAAGTACTAACCAAATGTATCTTGATTTCCTGAATTCTTCAACTTCTCCCTTGAGTCTTGATGTGTTCGTTTAACTCTTGTTGATGAATCCGTAGATAGCAGCTACAACATATCCAGCTCAAACAACCACGAAGGTACGTTCAAGCTTACATGGGTTAATATGCTAATCGCACATGTTGTTTGTGCAAAGAGTAATAATCTGAGCAAACTTTAAAGTTCGTGTATCAAAACTTTTAAAGTGATTCTACTCATTCCTGATATGAAGCTTCTTCTCAGCTTTAATTACTCCCCCTTACTTGATACTTTGTAAAAGCACAACAAGTAAGCACATGACGTTCTCCCCTATGGTTATGAACCACAAGAACAAGAACCATATGTATCTCCCCCTATTTGTCACAAAAATATGACAAAGTAGTTTGAGACTAGGGTTTCATAAACCTATGAGGATAGGTTAAGCTAAGTACTCACATACCAAGTTTTAAGATGACATAACTAGGAAATCAGAACGATGATCTCTAAGTTGATTCATCTTTGGAGAAATATAGACACACCTTTCTCCTTATATTCCACAACCACGCTCCCCAAAAAGATTTGTTATTAAGCGCAAGTTCAAATAAGAACTCTCCCCCATGTGGTGTTATTCGATAAAGAATAATTTACAAAGTCTAACATGGACATGAACAATTGAATGTTATCCAGTTTTGTTTTGTTTATAATCTCTTTCCCTTAGCCAATTTTCGGAAAAGAGTATATGATTCCGAGTTTGTGAAAACCCTAAAAATCATACAATCAAAAGTTTCTTGATCGTGAGAAAAAGCATAACTTTTGTAATCGACATAACTTTACATCACTTCCGAGGTAATGGAAAAAGCTATGTGTTGCAATAAGATTGAGGTAGAAAAATCAAGTATTGCAAAAATCATTAATAATCATCTAAAAAGAACTTTTATTAATGAAATAAAGTAGTACATGCTTGAAAGACTCTAAAAAGCATGAAAAGGCAAACTACTTCTAGATAAAGTTTATATTCCTTTAGGAAAAAGTAAGAACAAGTTCTCACAAGGAATCAACTAATCTGATGGAAGAATCTAAAGTAACTATGAAAAACTAGCTTTATTCAGCAGATTTGCTCATGGAAGGCTTGTCTTTTGGTTCCTTTGCATCACTGATAACAATCTTTTTGCCGTTGAAAAGTTCTCTTATATGTGTTTTCATGAGCATAATCTCAGTCAACACTGCTTCCATCTGGAGACCAAGCAAATCACAGTCTTTCATGTTTCTCTTGTGCTGAGGAAAAAATTCTCTGCACCACTTGATGACATCATATAGGACATCACAATTTTTCATCTCAGCTTCTTCCAAATCTTGATAGCCATAGACAAAATAACAAGCATCCTTAGGTTCTCTTCCTTGGATGTTAGGAGGAGTAAGGTCTTCATCAACCAGAATTCTCTTTTTCTTACTTCCTGTCATGCTGTGCTTTTTCAGGATAGAGCAAGTAAGCAAGGAAACACTTGAATGAACTAATCTATCAGGTGTTGGGGTATTTATAGGAATAAAATACCAGGAAGGATTTACTCAAATAATGCATATCCAGAGTCCCATCAGGTTTGCATTCTCAAGATTTGAGTAAATTTCGAAAACAGAGTCTCAGTTTTCGTAAAGAGAAAATGATGCCAACTGGTTGACGAGTGTTGCTTTACTGGTTAACGTACAGAAAAGACTTCATACGGTTCGCGAACTGGTTCGCAAACTCTTCAGGTTTTGAATACTTAATTTCTTCATTCCTGAGAAGCCCAATCATAGAGTTAGTGTTTCGGTGATCATACGTCCCTCAGTAGTTTTTCTTATATCCAGAAGCCATACATCACTTGAATTGATTTCCAAGTGGTACTGGATCAATCAGGAAGTTATTCCTGATATATATAGCATTCCTTATCTCTAGTACTATAGATAAGGATGTTAGTTTCAACACTAGGTTTTAGTGTTGTGGTGAGTTCCTTGAGACTCACCACTTTTTCGCCATCGTTTGGTTTTTCTAGATGACGTTCCCTTGAAATTATCATAGAAGTTACTGTTGTCATGGTATGACTCAGTGTGGGAGGGACACCAGATTTTTTCTTTTGGGAGTGATTTCGCTTCACAAAACCAGACAACACTCTGTTTAAATCCTCCTGAGTGACCAAGCTGTCAAGATATTGAGGTTGGTTTCTTAATGGAGTGGTTGTCCTAATCAGAGACTTTTGTTGTGGTAAAGAGGCAATCTTAGTCCATTGTTGATCATTATGTCTCCGTTTTCAGTAATAGTTCTGCCATTTATCATGGGTGAAGATGATCTCTTGTAGGCTTTATTTGTAGGGATCACCCGTGGATTAGGCCTACATACTTCAGACACGTTTTTTAACACAAGGCTTAACGTGTGTTGCAGCTGATCAATCTGCTTGTTCTTCTTCTGACTATTACACTTTCTTTGGTGGTGTCCTTTCTTTTTACAGATTCGACGTCATATGATTTCATGTCTTTTACCACCATTCTGCATATCACTATGATTATCTGAAGAGTCGGATAATGTGGTGACTACATTCGTGGTGACAAAAGGTTTTACCCTCTTTTTATTAGTGACTTTGGTAGTTACAATGACTCTTTCTGATGCAGATGTGATAGGTGGAGTGAGCGGATTTATCACATTGCTTCTTGAAGTTTTTTCCGATTCATTGTGGATTTTAGACAAATCCATAAGTTTCAGATTTTCCACTTCAAGAAGTTTGCATCTTTCTTGAGCATTGGTTAAGTGATCTTCTACATCCTTTTTACATAATTCTTTTAATCTCCAAATCGTGTTCTTCCGCAACTTGTTGTTCACGACTTTGACTCAGATTAAGAGCAATTTATAAAGAAGAAATTTTTTCTTTGGAATCTCTGAGTTCTCGAACAACTGTTTCCAATTTCTGGAGTTGTTGTTCTAGGAGTTCTGACAATGAGCATTCACGAGTGAGTGCGTCATTGAGATCACTTAAACTTTGAACATATTTTTCTCCCAGAGATATGTATTTCTCTGTATGTTAAATCTTGAGGTTTCTGGGTGTAGGGTCATTCGGGGTTACTGCAGCTTTTGTGAGTTTACCAGAATTTATTCCAATCTGTTGAGAAACAGATGGAGTGCATGTCTTTGGAGTAGACAATCCCAAGGACTTTGAGTAGTCAAAGCCTGATCCTTTTATTTTGACGTTATTTCACGAACGATAAACACAGACAGTTAGATCTTTTATGTGTTCACCTGCTCTGATACAAAATGAAAAAGCAGGGGTGCCGAAATACAACCAACTTTTCGTTTGGTCTCGTGATACTTATGGTCAGATCTGGACGATCTCAAAAATCAATATCCAGATCTGTTAACCTGAGTTTGGATCACAAGGATCAGTCCAACGCAAGACAGGGTCTTGGTAAATCCAAGGGATGGATTGAGAACAACGATCAGGTTTATAATAACGTACTTCTTGTGTTTGCTTTAATTATATATTCAGAGAATATAATGCGGAAAGTAAAGCACACAAGACACCAGAGATTTTTTTAACGAGGAAACTACAACATGTAGAAAAACCTCGGGACCTCGTTCAGATTGAACACCGCCCAATACAAACTGTTTACTAATACAAGCCTATTATAAGACTTCAGTATGGGATGTAGCAGAGACCAATTCCACCCTCCAAGCGAACTGGCTACTGTCGCACTCCTTACGTCTCTATATCCCCCACAGATCGCCACGCACTTGATTCCCCTAGCTGACGTCCTTTACTGGCCTAAGAGTTTCTTTAACCGCTGTTAAAGGCTTGTGTCAACAATTCCGTCTTTGCAACCTAAATTATCAATTGTATGTTTGAACTTTCCTCTATCAGTTTGACATACACAGAGTGACTTCCTTCGGATTTCTCCAGGTCATACGGAAATCTACTTCACAAATCAGGGCTGACAAGCAAACCGAGTAAGCTATGCCCAATTTGTCTCTACCACAGTTGTACACGAAGAATCAGTTAAGAAACTTGTACAACCGGAGCTAACTAGGTCTTACAACACCGAGTGCAGCCGTGCGTTGCTACCTTTCAACCTTGCGTGTAACGTATCAGTTCTTGAATAGCCGTATAGCAGAAGAGACGGACTATGGAATAGACAAGAACGTGATCAGGTTACCAAGGTTACAGGTTAATCCTATTTCAACCAAATAAGGTCTCAATCTCCTACCTGTGCTTCGTAACTCTCAAGAGAAGTCTTTATAGTCGTAGGTAAATTCCAAGAGGAACTGCTACCTAATGGAGAATGACTATACCACAACAAGTATTCACCAAAGTGAAAAGAGTTTTACGGTCACTTCCCAAAGGAATCTTCACGTATGCTTGATGCTTGTGGTTTTTGTTCTTAGATACCTATATTTATAACACTCAATAAGATAGGTTGCTTTGGAATAAAGCAACTAGTTACTTGTCCCACAAGTTTCGGAAACCCTAACTTGCAAACCAAGTAAACAGAGATTTATCTTAATTGGAAATCATTTATCATTTATCTGCCAAGTGT
Source organism: Papaver nudicaule (assembly GCA_023529015.1). Classification (NCBI taxonomy): domain Eukaryota; kingdom Viridiplantae; phylum Streptophyta; class Magnoliopsida; order Ranunculales; family Papaveraceae; genus Papaver; species Papaver nudicaule. Next base: position 6,653 of record JAJJMA010243081.1, read on the forward strand.
TTTATTAGCTCATAAACACTTCTAGATAGATATCCAACAGACCAGAGATAATCTTTATCTTATTGACACATTGAGAACCGTTAGATGAACCAAATATATTTTCGTGATAACCAAGTACAACTAAGAGATAAAGGAGTTCAGAGTTTAACCCGAGTGAAAATCCCAAAGAATATATACCTGGGACGGTTCGCAAACCGTCCATCCGAATCATAGCCAAAAGTATCGATTTTGGGTTCACGTTAGGTACGCGTACAAAATGACACTTTGGAACTCAGGAGTTTTTCCCAAGTTTCTGTTCACGAACGGTTCGTGAACCGTCGTCATTCAGATTTAGGGTTTAACTTGGATCCGCTGGAACTTTTGGGCTTAACCAGTACTTAGACGTGTTAGACGTCCTCAGCTATAATCCACTGGACTCTTGCTCAAGAGTACTCCTTTAGAGTCACCCATATCCAACAAGTGATTTACAAGCAAACCATTGGAATGGACAAATGGTATCGAATCTATCTCATACATTCTTGTAAACTTAGTATTTGCGGGAACAAATACCAACATAACACATGGTCATGTAGACAAGAACACGATATCAATCGCTATTAATATCACTACCAAAGGAACCGACTATTTCGAAAGATAGAGAAACTATAATAGAAGAATTTCCATAAAATTCATAACTCCTACTAACCTTTTGTCGATGAAGAATAATTGATGTCTTCTTTGTCTTCATAGTCTTCGTCTTCAAGGTCTCTACTACTTAGTGTATATCCCAATTCTGAAATCTAAAGTCTAGTAGGCTAAATCAAGAAGTGTGTTTTGACACCTAATATTGACAACCAGCTTGACATACCAACGCTGGTGGGTTTGACCGGACAATGCCTTAACAACATGTATTTGGGATTCTATTATACCGCATTTCCTCCACCAAATTATTCTTAATGATAAAATTCCGGTCGCAACACCCAGAGTGTGAAATCTTGTGCTACCTTTTTTCTAAGTAATAAAATGCTTAATCTTCAAAAAAAAATAAAAAAAATGTTGTTCTTGTTTATTTGATGTAGTTGTCTCCATGTAACCTGATTTGACACTATTAATTGTGAATGGGGGCTTTTTATCAAAAAAGAATCTTCGGATATATTAAAAGGGGGAAAAGTATTTACAAAGTTTGAGCTACACAAAGACCTTCCCATGGAAAAACTCAAAGCTAGACTACACTATGCAAAAAAAAAAAAAAAAAATCCAGAATGTTCCTTTAATAAAGTGCATATAGGTTAGCTGAATTTTTTTCTTCCAGTAAGTTTCTTTTATAGAGTTCGCATATAAGTTAGCTAAAAAAAAACTCAGTCATCAATGGTACGTTATGCCTGCCTTTCTTTTGAATGATTTTTTGTTTTTCTAGACAAGCATAATTTAGATCCTGCAACTTTTTTTTTTCAGTCTAGTTTTTTCAACTTTTGATATTGAGGAACCAAATATGTTGGTGGATAATTGTATCTTAGGTTGTAACGCAGAATTAGAGGACTCCAATAGAAAAATATGCCCTTGCACTCCTTCTCTCGAGTTTTAATATGATGTTTAATTCTCAAGGAAATATATTAATGCGTACAACTGGATCCATATGTATTGTGATTCTTAAGGATTATTCGTTTGTATTTGTTTGAGAGATGATGCTTATATATCTAGTCATTCTTCTCCATCTATGTAATGTTTATCTTGAACCGCTGCATCCAAACTATCAAAATATATATGTAATTGTAATGCATAGTGAGACAATTTTGTTGTTAATTTAGGAAAAACAACGCTTGAATATACTTTCTTATTTTTATTTTTATTTATTTTTTTCACTTTGGTGCATGTTTGAGATATTTACGTTCTTCTTGACATAACTCCCCAATTATTCAATCTTACGACATTACAATAATGTGTATGTCGGTTTTGATGTAGATTGCACGTGAGTCGTCACCTTATTGTCTTCCCAAAAATGCTTTCCTTGTGCTAAGGATACTCGAGTTCAGAAAGAGAATCTTGTATTATCATCAGTCAAGTTCCTATTGGAGGCTGTAAGGAATTTTGATACTTCTCCTACTGAATCGATTGTATAGCTATCGTAAAGTGACCTTCCATCGCCAAAATATGATAATTGTCGATCCTTGGTGTGTCGCATCGCCTCTCTTCGATCAACATAGCTTGGGAACACCACAATGGCAAAATTAGTTTACAATAACCCCTTGGTTAAGACACATTCGAACCAAGAATATGGGTCTACGTATTTGACAATGATGGTGATACATTTGATGCCAATATGCTTTAATTTAAGAGTAATCCTCGAGTAGATAACTAAATACGCATGAATCAATGCACCTAATGTCAATAAGTTGGTTCGTCAAGTTTATCAGTAATTGAGGGGTAAAAAATACTTGCTGGTTCCTGATGACCTTTGGAACGAGAATATGGACACACTTAAAAGTTTACTTAATGTAATTGGTTCTCAAGAGAGAAAAATTCTAGTCATTACCTGGAAAAGCCAAGTTGTATCAATTGTTCGAGGTCCGATTTCCCATGCACTTAACATCATTTGTCGAATAAAGATTGTTACTTAACATTAGAGGATTAAGAGACAACTTAATCCATCTGCGAATGGCCTTAAGGATTCCTACAACCATGTGAATAAAACGCAAAATGGGTGGAAGACAGTTAGGGATCAATATTCCAACATTTTTTTTTCCAATTCATTATATCATTGCGAAGAGAGACATGTTCATGGTAACAACAAGTCATGCAACTTACTGGTGATACTTGGTTATAAATGTGTATTTTCTTTATACATTGAAAACATTATAGGTACTATGATACTCAAGTATTGTTTATTTGTTTGTTTTAGAGAGCAGTCGATCATATTCTAAGCCATTGTTCTGCATCTATGCAATGCTTTCCATTATTTGAATGAACTCCTTCTATAGTGTGAAATTCTTCAACCACTTCACTTTGTCTTCTGTATAAGATCATTTACTGATATATGCAAACTCGTCGAATGTAACTGTATTTCAAATCGAGACATTGTTGTTGTTAATTAAGGAGGAAATGTTTCCAGGGTCTTCCCATCTATGCCTAGCATTCAGTGCCAATATTTTTCTCCCACATGAATGTTAATGAACTGAGATCATTAACGAGTTAATGTCAACTACCAACTTTAACAAATATAAAATGCTTTTGAGGTTGACAAGCATAATATATAATTCACTTCACTGTTCAAATCTAGTTGCTAATTACATTTACCCCATTTACCTTCATAATTTCCTAACTTTATAGAACTAGAACTACCAGTAGCAGGGTTTTCCTGTAGTTCTTATTGTACCAGTAGACTGCCCCCCAACAACATATCATTGATATAATAATTTCCACCACCATAATAAAACTAGTTTGATTACACTAGGAGCGTTCTTAATGGGGATGGTGGTCTCACCATCTGCCTTTGGAGCGTTCTTAGTGGCTCGGGGATAGTCTCTTCATGCTCTTCCCAAGTATATTTTCCATTGCCACCAATTTTGGAACACGGGAATGAGAATTCGTTATTATATTACAGATAAACTCCGAGAAGCCTACACGTGTTCCGCTATTGCTAGACTCTTTGGACTAATTGAGAAGAAAAGTAAATTACAATGAGTGTAGATATAAGATATTTGGAATTATAAGATAATTTTCGACTTAATTATGTGATGCAATATTGATTAACGAACAAAATGGAATTACTAGTGTAAATTATATGTATAACTGAGTTTTTTTATGTAGTTTAACAATTATGTGTTACCGTACGTATCACACATCAAAAATATATTATACACAAACAAAGAAAAGAAAACTAGTTTGTAGTTTTGTATATAAAGATTATTGGATAATTTTTTGAATAACATTTTCCATTCCACAAAGCGAATCGGGCGTTTATGAGCTAAGTCGGTGTCAAAAAATTTAACTTGTTTCTATTCATATCTAATAATCATATTTCTTCTCTTTTGAAATATATTGTATCCAATTTGATTGATTTTAAATTTTCTTCCTAACCGAAAATCCAAGTTCCCGAAACAAGAGTCGAGATTCCTCAAAACAACATGTTGAGAAGAAACATAACCCAACAAGTTTTTCTTACAAATATTAATAATAACCAACCAAACGGTTAAGGATAAATTTCAAAATCATCCCAAACTGGTCATGTTAACATTGTTCGGTCAAACCTACTACATTAGCATGTCAAGTTAGGTTTAAAGTTTAGATAGCAAAACACAATTCTTGATTTAGTCTACTAAAGTTCAAATGTCGGAAATTGGAATTAGATTAAGTATGTAAGACTTTGAAGGCGAAGACTGGAGCTTAATCACAGAGACATCATTGCATCTTCATTGACAAAAAGTTAGTAGAAGTTGTGACTTTATGGACTCTTCTATTCTACTTATTTTATCATTCGAAATATAGTCGGCTACTTTAGTATGAAATAACTTATTGAGATGTAATCCTATATACATAACTAAAGGTTGTGTTAATGTGATTTACAAGTGTACTAAGGTTATATGATATGTAACAGAAAGATTCAATACATTTTCCATCACAGTGGTTTGATAGCGAATCAATGTGGGAGCGGTGAATCTTGGAGCAATACTCTATAACGAGTATATATTGATGGATTTTGGCTCAAAACGTAATAACGTCTAAGTATGAATACTGGCCAGCCCACGTACGACATAACAAATCCAGTTAAACCATCTTGAAGTCGCTGGCAGTTCGTGAACCTGTTTGTGAACTTGGTCTCCGGTATTCCCTCCTGAAATTCAAAAGTTTGTTTCATACATGAACCTACACACGAACAAGACCTCAAGCTATTTAGGATGGATTTGAAGTATGAACGTTTTACGAACTGTCCTGGCGTATATTATTTATGCGGTTTAATCAGAGACTAATGAATCTCGTCATAGAAAAATGGACTAGATTAATACTCTATGCGCTTCATCCAACAAATCTCAATAGTTTAATAAGATTTCAGTTATTCACTCTTATGTTGAGACCATATCTTCGAAGTACTTTTCCTCTACCAAACTACTTTGTGATAAACTCTAATTGGTTTCCATGTGTGATTAAATTGTGATACTTTGTGTGCAAGTTAAGTAACGAGTTCGTTTGCATGTCACGAACTAACTTGTAGGGCGAGGAATCTATTTCTCTATTCCTAAGCAACCTATGGTATTGAATGTTATAAATAAAGTCATCTAGAACGAAAACCACAAGCATCAAACATTTGTAAGAAAGCTCTGTGAAATTCTACGAAAACTCTTTGCACTTCGATATAAGCCTGTTGTGGATAGTTGTCCTCCATATGTATAAATTCCTTCATGGAATCGGGCCTACGATATAGAAAATACTTCACTTGAGAGTTGTTAAGCACACGCATGAAATATTTGTCGTCGTGGTATTTAACGTAGTAACCTGTAGCCTTGGTGGATTATACTTGTTCTCGCCTATTGTACGGTATTTCTCTTCTGTTATAAGGCCATCCAAGAAAAGTTAATCAACTATAAGGTTGATAGAAGCAAGATACGGCTGCACTCGGTTTTATCAGACCTAATTACCTCCAATCGTGTAGGCATTGGTTTTTTTTTTTTCACAATTAGGTATATACAAATTAGGCATCGTTTACTTGATTTATGTGTCACCCCTAACTTGTAAGTGAGACATCCATAAAACTTTGATCACTAATGGAAGTCACATTAAAGTATTAATTTGTTGGAGAACAAACAGGATCTGGTATCCTCTGTTACAAAACCAAACAAGTACTATACAAAAGTCTTTAACAAAGGTTATGGCAACTCCTAGGCCTGTAACGTACGTCGGTTAGGGGAATCAAGAGCGTAGAAGCTTGCAAGATACAAGAAATGTAAGGAGTGCGACAATAGCTGATTCGCTTAGAGGGTGGAACCGGTCTCTTCTACATCTCATACCGAAGTCTGATAGTAGGCTAGTGTTTGTAGACAACTTAATATTGTGCGATGTTCAAACTGGACTACGTCCCGAGGTTTTTCTGCTGGATTGCAGTTTCCTCGTTAACAAAACTTTTAGTGTCTTGTGCGCTTTACTTTCCGCATTCTATCTCTGATTATATAATTAAAGCAACATAAGTTCTACATTATAATTAATCTCCAGTTAATATTTCACAATCCTTCCGAGGGATTCAAAAAGACTTGTCTTTGTTAGAATTGATCTTTCCAATCCAAATCAAGTTAACAGTTACTAACCTAAAAAATTGGTGGTGTATTTCGGTACCCCTGTTTTGCAGGTCTTCATGTCCTTTAAAGCTTATTTCAGAAAGTAAACTATCGAGCAAATAAAAAACTACCCAAATAAAACTAACATCACTATTAAACAAGAAGCTAAGCAAATATTTCACATGCCAAAGAGTCTCACCTTCCAAACAAATTGTACAACTTCTATCAACTTCCATCAACTTCTATAAAACCCAAAGTGGTAACACCAATTCTAATCTCAAGAGAACAAATAAAAGTATTTTGGTGAAATTAGCGATGGTATATGATCAGAATGCTTCCATTTTCTATTGAATTGATGACGTCGTTGAACAATCCTTGTTTTGTAGAGTTGTAAAAAAGTCATTTGATTTTGTCTATTTAAGATTTTGGTATGTTCAGCTTTATCTACTTCTCTTTCGGATTTAATTTTCGATGATTTCTATTTTTCTCTTTTGACAAAAGCGGGAGTTTTTTTAGTTGTTTTATTACTAAGACATGTGTTGTTTCGAAGCATCGTCCCAGAAGGAGTGATTTACTTGAGCGTTAATAATTATATTCTAGCAAAAAGAGATGGTATTGATTAAGAAAGAATGTTATCAATGTTCCGTAGTATTTTCTTTAAGCATCAATTGAATATAATTATAAAATTTGAAATACATAATCGATTGACTGTCCATTTGGAACTTTGTAAGGCGTTTTTGGATGTTATTAGCACTAGTATGAATCTTCCACAACATATGAGCTTAACAATTATACATTGAAGAACTCTGAAGAAAAAACAGACTTCTAAGATGATGGAGAATTCAAGAAATTAGGACTGCTTTATGGTTGTAGCTGAATTTAATATTTTTCGAAAGTTAATTTGTAAGACTGATTTTGTCATTAAAATTCATAAATGGGGGAGGCAGCTAGCGTTGGCTTGTCAAATCAGTTGTTATGTTTAGACGTCAAAACACGATCCTTGTTTTAATAATCTACCGTTGTCATCATTCATGAAACTGAATCGATTGTAAAAGGAATATAAATTCCACTTAACTAGCAGCTGACCGCTGGGGATATAACCTCAAAGTATTTGAATTATAAATCCAAAATCCATTAAGAAGCATTAACCCATTAACCTTTTGAGAAGGTGCAAAATAAAAGCTTTGATAATAAAGGAAAGTTATATATCAAAAGACTTATTAAGCTCAAAACGCGTCGAAATTTCCTTACCAAATCTATTCCATATACTAACTGAGGAGGATGAGCCTATGATAATAACACTTTCCAAGTCGCTGCACTGGAAACCTTCTCATGAATTGGATGATACTGATTATCATCCGTATGATCATTATTAACAGAAGAAGCTTTGGATGTGGATAAAATGGAATCATATACTGAACAGACCTCATCCATAAAGTACCATCATCATTACGGGAAAAAAATACATCATGCAAGGCTCTATCATCAACTGAAATTGTTAACTTGAGAATTCACCAACCCTGTTGGCAGGTCTAAAGATTAATCTTTTGATCCCCCTTGCCATGATTTCAATACCAATGATCATAAAATCCCTTGGAAGACTCTTTCTTCATCAATGAAAAAATAAATAAGCTCTTGTTTTTTTAAAGATATACTAGAGTTGTTAATAGGAATATCACTTCCTTTACGATTTCTTTCATTAGTTAGAATAACAGACTTATATTCACAATCAATTTGATATCAAAAGGTTTGTGAATCTAAGTCCTAGATACACGAATACAATTCCTCTGAGTCTAATGTAGAAGAAGGAAAACCACGAAAAATATCATCCCAAGACCTTAGCTGAGATATGTCACTCGACTCACTCCCAATATCTTGAATTTTGTTGAAGCCTTGATCACTGCCCCTCTGCCCTGCAAAGCTCTGCTACTCAAGAAATCCACTGTTCATATTCATAAAGAGCAAGCACTATGGTGTTGTCTTTTTCGGCCCTCTGGTTAGAAGACAAAATGTGGAAAAAAAAACAACCACTATATCTCTTGGATACGATCAAAGTACCCGCCCCAAAAGTAGGCGAATATTAAGTACGCGCCACATACAACCATCCTATTAAATCCTCCCTTGCACATACCTTAAATATTAAATATATACCTTTTGGAACGCATTTAAAGCGAGGAGTTGGGTGCCCGCCAGCTAAAGATTAGCTATGCAGCGGTGTAGATCTACGACTCTGTTTAAGCCAGGACTTACCTCGTGGCTAAACTGTGGTAAATTTTGCCATATTTCTAAGGTATTTCCAACAGAAGTATAAATAGAAACCCAATACCATATCTCAAAATTTTAAGATAATAGATTGAGTAGAGAGAACGAACATAATGAAGAAATCATCAGGCTCCTGTGGAGAAGACATATGCCCAGTACAAATTGTCAACTAAAACTTCTACAAGTTCCCAAACAAGAGTCGGGATTCCACAAACAACCTCAATGGTATGTTGAAACTCCCTCTCTCTCATTATATGTTACATACCATTGGTTGTTGTTCTTGACGTCACGTCGATATTTTGACCCTGAGGGACTTCGATCGTATTCCATAGTGTACCATATTAGCAACCCAGTTACCATAGAGATACAAAGATGTTGAGTCATTGCTTTGCTAATTGTGGTATGCAAATAAAACATGTCTCGAAATGGCATGCGTGCCCCTTTTCTATTCCATTTGTATTTATCTTCATTTGATTTGGTTTTTGGACCGCAAACCAAATTGTAATCACAAGTTTTACGTGCGGAGTTGTATCAAGAATGAACTTCTCTTGTTGCTGAAAGGCCGTCTGGGTGATGTCTCTTGGTTTTTGCGAGTGTCTATTGTAGATGGGTTCATTCCTAGATGACCATATAAAGTCCCCAAAAGGATTCGAAAGACATCAGAGCATTGGATGAGTTTTTTGAGGTCAGTAACTGATGCGAAATGGTACTTTGAGTCATCCTGGAAGTTTTTGTCAAGCTAAAATCAGATCTCTATTCAGCTGAGTAATACATAGACGCTTAACTCCAATCACCATCATCTGACATCGAAGGAATAAATGGTTCTCTGTTTCAATGTCCAAAAAAGATTAATGAACCACAAATATAGATAAGGTAATGTTATGACAGATCTTTTGGCCAAATGGAGTTCTTCGAAAGACTCACAGTGGTGGGAGGCACCACCTCAGTTTATTTGGTCTGCTTTGGGCATTGATAGATCGAATCCGTCTGTTTATCGTTTCGGATAATTTGTCTTTTGATTTCGCTTTCTTTCTTCTTCTTTTTGAGGTTTAGGTCTAGTTCCCTCTTTCTTTTTCTTTGTCTTTTTAATAAAATTCTCTCTGCGAGCTTCCAAAAAAAAAAAAAAAAACTCAAATAAAACTTCACCGATACCCCTCCTCTCACAATAATTGACCCCTGCACTATGTTGCACGGACATGCCTAGAAAGTTGTCGTAACCGTGTCGGACACGACACGCATTCAACACTTGCCGACACTCGATGGATCCATGTCATGTGTCCCTACAAATTATTAATCAGACACTTTGCGAACACTGATTAGACACTTTCAGACACGCCAAAAATGATTCGTATTAGCTTGGAAAATCAAAAATACCTATATGTGATGTTAAATTTTTCTCCTTTTAATCAAATTCAAGCATTATTAGTGAAAGGGTTGATCATTATTTCATATTATTAATTTTATTTAATCAATAGTCAAATATTTAATAAATGATTGTTGTAAAATCTCATTTTAATAACGTATGTTAATGTATATAATACATGTATAACGTGTCCCAGTAACCTATTTTTTTGAGAATTGACGTATTCCCTGCACAGATTTCTGGTGGCGGGGTCCACACACTTGTGAGAAGTAGTGTTTCGGTGCCGTTTTTACCCCACGGTAGAATCGTTGTTCCGTGTCCTAGTTGAAATTCGAAGAAAAGTGGGTTGGGGTGAGGTGGAACACGATTTGTACAGTTACCACGTCACTGAGTGAATCAGGACTGTAGGATGTGCAATCCCGCGGTGGAAGTCTTTTGTCTTTCTTCTTCTTCTTCTTCTTCTTTTTCTTTTCTCTACGTCTACATTCTCTCTTTCATTCAAAACGTTTTCCTTTTCATCATTCTCAACCATCTTCATTCCGATTTCC
>JAJJMA010243086.1:0-11316 GCA_023529015.1 Papaver nudicaule
TTAACAAAATCTTATGTGTGTGATTTATTTTATTCCGCGTTATAATTGTCATATTTACAATTAAATCAAATACACTGTATACGTTAACAATTTCCGCGTGTCTCGTATTTCCGAATCGATTATTTCCGAAAGAGACTTTGCATAAATCGATCTTGTATATCTAAGGACTGATACAAGGTTAAGCCTGGTATATAAGTTGAACAAAAAAAAATTGGTGGTGACTCGGTACGCTCTTCTTCTCACAAAAGTTCTTCTTGCGTTCATAAATACTCAAATAACGTTCACTTAGGATCCATTATTAGCCTTTAGTCTCCTTGTCAATGATCAATCTACAATGACTATTATGGGATATTTTGCTTGGAAAGGACCGATGCCCTTTGAGAACCAATAGTTTGACCTGATGCAGAGCAAAAGAAAATTAAAATATGAAGAACATTTTCAACATTATTGATGTCGGCCTTTGTGAAGAGCGAACAATTGTCTGCAAAAGAAAAAGGTTAACAGGTTGAGTATTTCTAGTAATTCTGGTTACCTTAATCAACTTGTTTTCCTCAACTACAGTGATGACAAACATATACAGTGAGATTGGATCACCTTGTCTTATAACCATATACAGTTTAAAAGGTTTACAAGGTGATACATAACGACCTATCTAAAACATGGTTAGAGTTGCTATTTTAAGCTTACTACATGTAGTAGTAGCAGTGAGCCCTACCCTACTTCTTCATCAAGTTAATTAATGATTTTGAAATAATGGCAATGCATATCGGTCCCCTAAATTCCGGTAACCATTCATTTAGAATACTAGTATGTTTAACCTTAAAAAACGTACATCTTCTACCAATCTAGAGTTTTCGAAAGCGAAAATATGGATTAAAAGAGGGAAAGAGTTTCTCTGTTACGAAAATGTCTCACAGACTGATGTCACTATAGTGCAGTGGTAAAATTATTGGTTGATGATACTGTTGGGAAATTGGCACCCCTAGCGCAGCGGAATACAGGATCACAAGGGCTGTTGGTGATTTGAACCATACACGAAGAAATAACAATATAGAGATAGAAGATAAACAAGCACACAACCATAACACAAGATATACGTGGTTCACCTTTGCAGGCTACTCCACGGCCAACACCACCAGAGAAACTTTATTATGACAAGATCATTACATGCTCTTTACACAACTCCCACAAGAAGACCCAAACCGAAGAGTTACCAAGATGTACCTGAGACCATTGAGAAACCTTAGAAACCAACTCTCTAAACCAGCCTCATATATCTTCTTTTCTACACCTTCTTCACAGTTGCCGATAACAGAGGAGAAACATGGAAACACTATAGAAACCCGGTTTAGGGCAAAGCCCTAAACCTACACACTAGAACACCAAACCCTCTCTCTACAAGTTTCTCTCACACCAATATTGACCTTCACGGTAGCACCGAACCTTCCTAACAAAGAGACCAAAAACCTAGCACAAGGCTTTACCACTCTTCTAGGATGGATATCTCTACACCCACAATTATAGTCCTATATATAGAGAACATAAACTTGTCCACCAAGTATTAGTCTCCAACAAGGAAACTCAAAACTCTTTCCTACTATAACTAGAGAACAAAACTAGGAAACCCTTGATTTCCTAACAATCTCCACCTCGGATCATGCTTCCCAAAGCATGAGACGATCACAGGACATCACCTCCATATTTCAAGAGTTTTTCACCATCTCTATATACCCGTAGAATTACTTCGAAGCTCACATCTGAACTTCCATCTTCGTAGAACCATCTCTTCGACCAAAACACGCCAAGACGTTGATAAATATTCTCAAACCATCTTCTACTTGAAGAACACTTATGAAACTTTCCACGTTTCACAAACAACATGAAAATATTCAATCATCGTCAATGAATCCTTGCACAGACTCCACAATTGATCACCAAGAGAACCATCCAGAAGAATAAACACTAGCTCCACCTAACCATAAAGCTAACAACATATTGAACTCTAACCTAGAAAGGAAGAATTAGCTTCAATATCATATTCCAGCACATGTCAAGATTACCGTATATCTGAAATAAACTATCAAACTCATCCACTGTGATTAACAGGCTTTAATCCTTTAGCGATTCCCAAAACCATCACCAATCTGACATACTTTTTACCACCATCACACCCAATATACTCGCTAAAAATATATACCGTGTGGACGCCCATATTACCGTGGTACATGCTTCCGAGATCCGACACATTCTTGATATTACGTGCAAGCCATCAAAAATACTTTAACATATATTTAAGATTACAAATATATAACATCTCGTGCATAACTTCGAAGAGCTGCTGGACTTGCTTCTACATGAGACATCACAGCCCCATCCTTTCTTCAATCTTTGTAACCCATTATTTATAGTGTATGGCTACTAACACTCTTCAAGAAGTATATATGTATTCCACCTCATTCAGCCATATTCTGCATCCCATACTACATCATAAAACCAAACAAAGAACATAATCTTCTTCCAAAGTTGAACCTCCGATTTGTAAATCACATCACAAATCCATCTTTGTGTAAACACCGGTTGAAACATTATCTTCACACATATTTCTCCACCAGAACAATAAACCATCGTTCAATACCAGATTCAATCACGCCCGCCCATCCAACAGCTCTGATACCAATTGTTGGGGAAATTGGCACCCCTAGCGCAGCGGAATACAAGATCACAAGGGCTGTTGGTGATTTGAACCATACACGAAGAAATAACAATATAGAGACAGAAGATAAACAAGCACACAACCACAACACAAGATATACGTGGTTCACCTTTGCAGGCTACTCCACGGCCAACACCACCAGAGAAACTTTATTATGACAAGATCATTACATGCTCTTTACACAACTCCCACGAGAAGACCCAAACCGAAGAGTTACCAAGACGTACCTGGGACCATTGAGAAACCTTAGAAACCAACTCTCTAAACCATTCTCCAAACCAGCCTCATATATCTTCTTTTCTACACCTTCTTCACAGTTGCCGATAACAGAGAAGAAACATGGAAACACTCTAGAAACCCGGTTTAGGGCAAAGCCCTAAACCTACACACTAGAACACCAAATCCTCTCTCTACAAGTTTCTCTCACACCAATATTGACCTTCACGGTAGCACCGACTCTTCCTAACAAAGAGACCAAAAATCTAGCACAAGGCTTTACCACTCTTCTAGGATGGATATCTCTACACCCACAATTCTAGTCCTATATATAGAGAACATAAACTTGTCCACCAAGTATTAGTCTCCAACAAGGAAACTCAAAACTCTTTCCTAATATAACTAGAGAACAAAACTAGGAAACCCTTGATTTCCTGACAAATACCAGTGACTTGAGTTTGCAACTCGTCATCAAAATCTTTACCGATCCAAAAAAAAAAGTGTCTTACGGTATTTGGCTCTTTTTTCTTTCTTCATTTAAAGTTTAACTTCAGATAAAAAAAAATTCTACTCCTATCTATGAATTTGTTTTCGGATTGTTAGTTAACTTCCATTTTTTCTTAAATTCAATCTTCCATGGATCAAAAAAAAATTCAATCTTCCATGGCATAATCTAAAAAGATCTTGAAAATTATAATTGTCATCTTGCAAAATAGTACTAAAATCGTGTCTTTATACATTTCTTATTCCGGGTTATATCTAGAGGACACTACCGTAAAGAGTGAATTGATTTTTATATTTACCTGACAGAACGAAGAAACGGCGCTTCAGTTCACCTTCAAACACAAGCACATCTTATGGACATTCCGTACGCCTTAACGATACGTTACCGGCTAATAGAACGTTAACTCACGATAACGTCGGTTAAACCGTCCTCCGTTTAAGCCAACGGCAGCATAAATAAAAAACAGGGTAGAGTTAGAAACGGTGTTGTAGCCGCCATGTGGCAGAATAGAAGTCAGTAATTAGTCAGTCTGAGAAAGAGGGGAATGGGCGCACGTGAGCTGCATATCCTCAACTCCCAATCACTCACGTGCGCATGCCAAGCTATTAATAACCCTGTGGGTCCCGGTATTTACATTTCAAAAGGAGGTCTACGTCAGCAACATAGAAGGCCTCACATGCTGCACTCTATTAGAAAGATTTTTTTATTCAAAATACCACACTTTCCCAGCAAAACCACCTTTTCTCGAGCTGAAAACCACTTACCCCACCATTAAACCACTCATTTTTCTGATATAAAATATATCTGGTTTTCAAACTTTTACTTTAAATGGGTCCCGCAAACCACTCTTCTGAGTTGGCCACGTGATTTCGGAGGCGACGATGCGGTAGGCAGACACTTTTATATCACGTGAGACGGTGCGGCTTCCACGGAAACTTCGACACGTATCCTGTGAGAGAAAGTACTTTCTAATTTTTGTTTTATTAATCGATTTCTTGGAAAATAATAAAATATTTCAAAAATACTATAGTGACAGTAGATTAAACATTATTTACTGATCCCTAAGAGGATACCTTAAAAAAGAGAATGTCCATGTTACCTGGATTTTTAGTGATTAATTAACAAAACCCTACTTAATTAAACACCATTATTATTATGGTGTTTTTAGACCCTTCTCTTATCTGTATTCATGCATTTGGAGTTGCTTTTGTGTTAAGCTTTTTTGCATCTATTGGGAATCTTTGGTTTTTCTTTATGTTTTTTTTGGTTTTGTCGACAATATAGAGGAACTAGTAAGAATACATAGTAAAATGAGTTAAAGTTGTTTACGTTAACACAGCCATGACTTGCAAGATTATCTGAAATATAAATTTAATGTCTCGCTATCAAGACAGTGGTAACTAGTAGAGGAAGGATAGCTTCAATGGCGTGAAAGATCTCTTATTACAGTTTCAATAATTAAAATGTTATGTTATCTATGAGGGGTGGTGCATATCCAGCTTGCGTGATCTAATTTAATAACATGACATCTTTAATTATAGTGTCTTGCATTATAATAATCCTTGCTTCTAATTAAACATGAACAGATTTGAAGGGTACCAATTAGATAATGCGACCCTTTCTGTGTAAGAATTGTGTTGGAACTTTCCTCGGCTCAACCAAACATGTTCTAATGTTTTGGTGGGATTCAGCCCTAACTAGATTGGATATCTTCCATTTGATTCGTACAAGATGGGATGTATCACATGTTTGATTATGTTGATGACATGCAACTAATGCAAGGTGAGCATGGAAACCGGATAAGAGTTGGTCGTATGATCTGAAAGATTTATGTTCTAAATTGGTGACACACAGAGTTTAGGTATAAAATACAGATACAATTTGGAAGATCTTATGGTACAATTTCCAAGTTCCAACTTATCATCCAAAGTTGGAAGTTACAGGCTAAAAAGTTACTACCCACCAATGGAAAACTACAAGCCGTGTCCTCTTTGGTTGAGAGAATTGGAATTGAGGTAATCCAATCCAAGATAATGGGTCTAATTCACCCAAGCAAACATTCATATCAAGTTCAGAATCAAATTCTCTAAGAATTAGATTATATTCGTACCAAGATTTCAGAATCAAATTCTCAGGAACTGAAACATATTTCAGATAAAAGAGAAAAAAATGATCTAATTATCCTTTATCATCATCATTTTCGATCTAAAATTACAAGAGGAAGTTAGGAAGAGAGAGCTACACAAAGAGAATTCGAGTTGGAGATTTCATGGAGAAATCATAATCCTGGTTTTTCATTTTTCAGGTGCTACAATTATTCTTGCAAAGCAACTAATTGAAGACCTAGTTTGCCATTAGTGCATCTGAAAAATGAGTTGAACTCTAGGTTATTCATCATCCAAGTAATTTCGGGGACGTGGAAATGAACTTGAATTGCATAATTTATATTTTTGTTTCAGACAATAATCTAATAGCAACTCGTTGAATGAGCTTGAATTATAGAGATCGATGGTGTCAAAGTGATTTGACCTGCAGTTGCATTATCCAAATCAAACGATAATACTTGACGAAATATATTTTCAAAAACTTGAACTAAACATGATGTAAAAGTAATTAATTATTTTTTTTTATTACCAAACCAGTATAAACTATATTTTCTTATTCTTTTAATTTTAAGTGCGATCATAAGTACACTTTGGATATGAGTACTGCTTCGAGGGTACTTTGGAGCCATAATTTTCCAGAGTAAGTGTTTCATTGATTACCTAATTACCCAGAATGGACGAATTCAGTTCTGGTTCCTAATTAATATCAGATTTGTTAGCAATTTTAGTACGCGACAAATTAAACCGTTTAGAAACTATCAACATTCAGTTCCTTATCGGTTCTTTCCGCTGGGTAGTACCCTCCAGATACCGTGTATATTATATGTTAACAAGGGTTTTCCTGTGCCGCAGAAGTCACGGGACTGTTCAGTATTGTACGTCTATTTTTTTGATTTATGTTTTTCTCCTTCTTATTTCGCCTCATAACACCCAAATTTTAGATGACCCCTTGCCATGTAAACCGTTTGTCGTGTAAACTGTGCTCAGACTCATATTAAAAGACTCGCTCTAGAATAAGACATTTGGTGAGTTAGAATATTGTCACTGCATTGACTCGATTTTCTACTCTGAAATTTCAGTGAAAATTCTCTGATCGATTTTAATTGTGGTAAACTTATTAGAAGGAAGGTAATGATAGATTGAAGTACTGGTCGAGTACAAGCCATTACATACATCAAGCTACCAACTGCACTCGCATACGGAACACGAGCCATGTACTCCTCATCAGCTTCAGTACTTGGTTTCATCTTCATGGGACAACTTCAAATGACCACCTAATGGTAGACTCATAGGCTTTGAATCTTGCATTCCAAACCTCTCTACAATCTTCTCCAGATAGTGTCTCTGTGTGAGACACTATCTACCCATCTTTCTGTCTCTTTGAATTTCCATTCAAAGTATCTTCTTAGCTGCTCCCAAATCCTTCATCTCAAACTCCATACTAAGTTGAGCCTTCAACTTATCTATATCCATCATGCTTTTCGCAGCAATGAGCATATCATCCACGTATAGAAGTAGAAATATTAAGAAATCATCATGAAGCTTCTTTGTATACACACAACTATCATGAAGACTGTGTGTAAACCCTTGCCTCTTCATGAATGTATCAAATCTCTTATACAATTGTCTGGGTGATTGCTTAAGCCCATACAATGATTTCTTCAATTTGCATACATAATCTTCTTTACCTGCAACAACATAAGCTTCGGGCTGTAACATATAAATGTCCTCCTCCAAAATACCATGTAAGAACGCTATCTTGACATCAAGTTGCTCTAACTCTAAGTCATAGGATCCTACTACAGCTAACAAGGTACGGATCGAAGTGTGCCTCACAACCAGAGAGTAACTTTTGCTGTAATCAACACCTTCCCTTTGTGCATAACCTTTAGCTACCAAATGCGCCTTAAACCGTATGCTATTTGTACCAGGAGTTGCTTCCTTCTTCGAGAATACCCATTTGCAACCAATGGCTTTGCTACCCTTAGGCAACCTAACTAGTTCCCAAGTACCATTCTTGTGTAGAGAATCAATCTCATCATCCGTAGCTCCTTGCCACTTTACAAAGTTGGAATCTTTCATCGCCTCTTGAAAAGTGCTAAGTTTATCACCACTAACCATGAATGCAAATGTTGTATGATAATCTTTTATCCAAACAGGCGGTCTCCTGCGTGAATCTTTATCGTTCACTAAGGAATCTTCTTCTTGTTGTTGTTGAGATTATTCATCTTGAATCTCTACCTTTTCTGTATCTTCTTCAAATACAAAATCATGTTTAGGAATTTCTCTTTCCTCCACAGCCTCACCACTCTCTACCTCCACCTGAGTTACATTCTCTTTGTTAGGGTGTAACAAAGACTTCTCATCAAACGTAACATCTCTGCTAATAACAACCTTGTGGGTTTCTTCACACCACAACTTATAACCTTTGACTCCTTCAGCAACACCAATGAAAATTGCCTTCTTTGCTCTTGGATCTAACTTACTCTCTCTGACGTGATAGTAAGCTGGACAACCAAAAACCTTAATAGAATCATAGTTAGCAGGTTTGCCAGTCCACACCTCAATAGGTGTCTTTAACTCAATAGCAGTCGATGGTGATTTGTTAATTAGATAGCACGCCGTACTTACTGCCTAAGCCCAAAATTCTTTACCCAACTTAGCATTGGATAACATGCACCGTTCTCTCTCCATAAGGGTACGATTCATACGCTCCGCTACCCCGTTCTGTTGAGGTGTTCTTTTCACTGTCCAGTGTTTGACTATGCCTGCACTCTGACAATACTCCTTCAATGGGTCGTTCTTGTATTCCCCACCATTATTCGACCTAAGTCGCTTCACCTTCTTGCCAGTCTGGGTCTCTATCATAGTCTTCCATACCTTAAACTTCTCGATAACTTCATCCTTCGTCTTCATAGCATACAACCACATGAGAAATCATCGATAAAAGTGACAAAGTACCTCCTTTCTCCTTTGGAAACTTCCCTAGAAGGACCCCATACATCAGTATGAACATACTCCAGTATACCTTTAGTACAATGGATTGCTTTACCAAACTTCACCCTATGCTGCTTTCCATAAACACCATATTCACAGAAATCAAGTTTGGCCTTCTTCAACTTGTCAAGCACACCTTGCTTGCACGATACCTCTAGTCCTTTCTCACTGATATGCCCCAGTCGCATGTGCCAGAGTCTTGAAATACTAGAGTCTCCATCATTCTCAATTCCTGCATCAGCTCCACCCACCACTGTATCACCGCACAAGAGATACAAATTTCTTTGTCTCTTAGCTTGAATCACCAACTTTGAGTCTGACTTCATCACCTTTGTGAATCCACCTTCCATTACAATCTTGTAACCTTTGGATTCCAAAGTACCCAAGGATATCAAATTCTTCTTCAACTCAGGAATATGCCTCACCTCAGACAAGGTATGTACCTTTCCTTCATGATTCTTGATTCGTATTGTTCCTATCCCAAATACACCACAAGCGTAATTATTACCTAGTAGCACAATACCACCTCCTATAGATTCATAAGAAGTAAACCAGTCCATGTGAGGACTCATATGATATGAACAAGCTGAATCAAATATCCACACGTCATGATGCTCACTACATGTGTCTGTTAGCACATCTCCAGTATCAGAACTATCTTCAGCTATTGCTGCTTGCGAACTTGAATCACGATTCTCTTTAGCCTTAAGCTTTGGACAATCTTTCTTTCAGTGTCCAGGTTTATGACACCAATGACAATCAGACTTCCCTATGGTTTTTCCCTTATACTTGGTCTTCTTAGAACCAGGTCTCTTCCCATTGTTTACATACAATCCAACCGCTTGATTACTTTCTATAGCATCCTTCTTACGAAACTCATCACTTAACAAGACAACAATGACGTCGTCTAACTTGATAATATCTTTCGATGCCAATGTACTTTGAACCAACTTATCATATGTATCTGGAAACGAACACAGTAGTGTCATAGCTTGGTCTTCATCTTTAACAACTTCTCATATATTGGTTAAATCAGACATAAACTTATTAAAGTTGTTGATATGTTAATTAATAGACGTAACTACTTTGAATCAAAAACGATACATCTGTTACTTTCGAAACAACCTACTTGTGAGAGACTTCGTCATGTACAAACTTTCCGGTACCAACACCAAAGTATGCAACTATTAGGGTTGATGTGGATAAGTTTAATGGAAGAACAGATTTTGGTCTTTGGCAAGTGCAAGTAAAAGATGCATTGATCCAGCAAGGTTTGCATAAAGCATTGAAGGATGTTAGGCCAAAGGATATGGATGATGATGAATGGGAGGAATATGATTTGCAGGCTTGTGTTGCAATTCGTCCGTGTTTGTCCAAGGAGGTCACGTACAATGTTATGTCTGAGAAGTCTGCAAACTTCACCAGAATATTAGCATCCCCTTCTCCCATCTCTCACAACACTTCCTTTGATCTCAGAGTTAACTAAACAAGGCTCTGATACCAATTGTAGCAATCAATACCAGTCCTGTTTAGCTCTAGACACACACAAGCGCACACACAGATGAGTATAATGCAAGCACACACAACAACCACAGAAGAATAAAGAAGAAGCAAACCACAACACATAGATTTATAGTGGTTCGGCAATGCCTACTTCACTTGACGATGATGACCCTTTCACTATGGAAATCTGAAGAACAATTACAAGAACCACACGGTTTAGTCCCTTGATATTTTCTCTTGTCTCACAACCCTTACAAGAACAAGTCTCAACGTTGTGTAATCTTACGACTAGAAGAAAACCTATATGTCTCTCCACCTCTATGTCTGTGTGTATAAGACTCAAGGACTACCACCTATTTATAACCTTCAATACTTGGATGTCAAGTAATACTCGATGTCCAAATCCCAGACGGTTTCCTAACTTCACAATTTTCATATTCTAACCCAAGTCGGTTTACTTGGTTACCTAGAATAGGACTCTTGCAAGCTTCCTTGTAATAGTGAAAGACTAGCTCAACAAATATTACACTTTTAACACTCTTTTTATTTTAATAAAAAAATTACCTTTCTTTATTAGGGGGGAAAAATACGATCAGGTGTTCAAATATGAAGATTTGAGAATTTCTTTGGAACCATTGTGCTTCCTCTTATCCGTGACAAATACAATTTAAGGAATGTTTCTTTTGCTTCCATGGAAGAAAATCTCAAACCATATATATAATTAAGTAATGTGATGGTTGACATTTTTTGTCACAAGAGGAGTAACACTTTAAGAGTATCTCCAACACTGGGTGGAGGTCTTAATTTTTATTGCCACATAAGTCTAAGACCCAATATTTATGAAATTCAATCTCCAATAGTGGGGTTTTTGAGTTTAAGGGTGATGACATGGACTACAAAAGGTGTTAGAGAAAGTCTTAACTAGACTTTCTGAAAGACCCTCAATTTTGATTTTTTTTCCTTTAATAATTATTTTAAATTAAATTAAATGGTAAAGATCTTATCCACATAAGATATGTAAAGGTTATAACATCCACTGTTGGAGATTGTTCACTAGTTTTTAGGTTAATCCACATAAATCCTTGAAAATAAATGTCTAAAAAGACCTCCACATAGGTATGTGGAATTTTTCCACCCACTATTGGAGATGCTTTAAATTTCAACAAACAAAGTTAATATCACTAAATCATTAGTAATTCAGTATTTCTAGATAAATTATATGAAACACCTTAAAAAAGAAGAAAGTTCCTAATGCGATATTGAATGCCATGTTATTT